>PVJD01004156.1:0-143872 GCA_004026545.1 Mormoops blainvillei | reverse complement strand
GAAGAGAAAAAAAATGATCGTGTGAAATTTTTAGGTGAAGCAGTTGACCCTGTGTTCATAATGGTTCAAACTGGGTGGTGGGGGCTTGGGGGCCTTACTCTTAAATTTACAGCATGACGGAAAATATTAAGAAATGCCTTCACCCTGGCCAGTGTGACTCAGTTGGTTGGAGCGTCATCCTATAAACTGTAAGGCTGAGGGTTTGATTCCCAGCCAGGGCACATGCCTAGGTTGTGCATTCGATCCCTGGTTGGGAAGTGTATGAGAAGCAACCGATTGATGTTTCCCTCTGACATCAATGTTTCTCTCTCTCTCTCCACCCCCCACTCCTCTCTCTCTGAAAGCAGTAAAATTGCCATTGGGTGAGAATGGAAAAAAAAAAAAGAAAGAAAGAAATGCCTTCAAGTATATTAACGGCGTATGGTGAAATTTTTTTTAAAAAGAGGCTCTTATGAAGTCTTAGATTTAGCTTAAAATATTCCAGAAAAGTATTGTCGTGGGGAGTGGAGAAAGGAGGGAGTCAGTGTGACATCCCCGAGGCAGTAACCACTGCCACACCTCTCTCCCCGTCCCCAAGCATCAGGGCCATCACCAGCCTCCCCGAATAGACTCAGGACCAGAAGAGAGTGCTTGGACGCCAGGCGGGTCCTGGGGAGAAACAGCACCGCCTTTGGCCTCTTCCGTTAGGGGGCGAGGCTCCATGCTCTGTGTTCTGCTTTGCTTTTGTCTTCCAAAAATCTAACCTTCCTTTCTCAGTCTGTGGCCTATAAGCATCCCTGGTTGAGCCTGGCTAACTATCCCTGAGGCTGGACTAAGAAAAATGGTTTGAAAAGTTTAAGCGCTTTATTTTAATCCCCCAATAAAAGGCAACACCTGGATTTGTTTATCGTTATGACCTGTGAAGATCATTAAATCCCAGTGGATTAATACTGATTACTGCCTGGATTCTTTTAGAAATCTTGACCTGAACTACAACTTTACCTACCATCCATTTAAATTACTGCCAATTGGTGTCAGTGCTATTTTAAGAGGATCCGTGAAGATTTATAAAGAAAAAAAGCCTTGTCATCTGCTCCCAAATGGGCTAAATTAATTAAATTGCTGGAACCAAATCTACAACACTTTTTAAAAATATACTGACGTTTTTATGGGCTGGCAGCTGATGTTGATTAGAACAACATCAACAAAAAAGGTGCACCTTGTCCGCTGGGCATAGCATATGTCTTTTCAACAAGCAGGTATTCATAATTTAACTTTCTTAGTTGCCAGAATGAGATAAAAAGGCATATTTCTTATAACAACCTGTGTAGCTCCCAGCACATGGTAGGATACAAAATTTAAGCTAGAAGTTATAAAATGCCCCATGTGAAAGCTTTATAGTTTAGGTCTGAGATGTTTTAATAGAGCCAAATTAAAAACTACAACTACCACTCCATAGTAAAAGTCTCCCAGACACAGATTATCTAAGTCCTTAGTGTTAAGTCTTTCCTCCTCTGGCTCAGACAGAGGTCAGTCTTTTTCTTCTTGTTAAGTGTGACGCTTGTCCCTTTGGATGGGAGAGCTGGCAGGGAGATTTGGCCTGGCTCCAGTCAGCCTTGCAGTGTGAGAAAGAGGGGCATGTATATATTTGCATTTCTTCATCTCACCTTTCTGTGTGCTGAAACTCTCCTTTGAGCCAGTGCTCTCTGAAAGGCAGTAACTTGCAAGGGCATTAAGCTGATATCCCGTCTTTTTGCTGTGGTTCCACCACTTATAAGGCAGCAAGCCACTTAAATCCCAGAGTCGGAGACCTCACCACAAGACTGAAACGCTGCTCAAACGCACGATTGGCTTTGGAGCTATATAGATACCCCTCACCTCAGATAATGCTTTCTCCTATTGAGCCCTTCAAGTCTCTGAGTCTCTGCAACTGAAAGGGTCTGATCTGTGAAGTTAATTCAAAATGGGACACCAGCAGTTACTAATAGGCTTCTGTGTGTTTTGACAAGTTTCTCCTATTAGTATTACATTGTTACCCCAATGGTGGCTATTTTGGACAGACATTGCAATAGGCCAAGGAGGGAAAAAAAATTGAGGGTAGGGGAATCTTTCCAAAGGCCACTTCAGATGTACCATTTTGGGTGCAATTCACAGACCGTTCATACTTAAAGTGGACAGAAGCCTCTGGTGATGGAGTTTATTTATAAAATGTGGTTTCCCTTTCTGCTCTCACCACTTTGAAGCTGCCCCAAGGAGGAGCACAGCTTGGATTGAACTAGTAAGTGCATCCTTTCGGTAACATTCCTTGTCCCATGTGATGGCCCAGTTGTGGGAGTACCATCCAAGCAAGGCCAAGGGGACAGGGGGTTAGAGAGAGTAGCCAGGGGTGAGTCATGCAAGATAGGATCCAGGGCTGGAGGGCAGAGGCCAAAAGGCACCTGGCACCTGGCACCCGAGGAACCACTTTGTACTGTGAGGCTACAAGTTCACTCAGTGTTTAGTCCAGTTCGAGTTAGGTTTCTCCTTACTGCGATACAAAGGGTCTGCCCTGATCTGTTGTCCGAGTGGTCAGTAAAACCCCATCTATGGTAAAGCACAGAGGGAGCAAAACAACTGGAACCGTGTGGACTGATGGCATTTTCTCTTCTCAGCTTTTGTGCAACATCTGTAGACACCAGGCATCGCAATACCCACAAACCTGTTTCATCCTGCTTTCCTGGGTTATCCTGATTTTGCCTCATTTGTTTAGGACCTGGGATCCTTTCAAGTGAGGAGAATAGAAGACATAGTGTCCACCCCTGTGTTATAATCCCTAGTTTCATTTGTACGTCACACATGTGAAATAAACAGCAATGGATAATGCCCAGGGTCCTTCATAACTGGAAAGTGTTGAGACATATAACGCGTTCAATTTATCAGCAAACTCACTGGAAGATCAGTTAGCCTGGCGTGGGTGAAATGCCAAAGCACCTCCATTTATGGTGGGTCTTTGTCATCTCAGCCAAATAGGGGACTTCTGGGTTATTTTGACACCTACCTCATACCAGCTCCTTGTTCAGGCTGGGCAAAAATTTGCCACTGTGTGCGTGGTATACACTTTCCCAGTTTGCAAAGTTCCCTCAACAATGGGAAAACTACCTCCCCATACATTATACATAGGATGTGGGGGGTGGTGGAGGGAGGAGATCAATTCTTCCATTTTAGAAAAGCCACGCTTACTCTCAGTAGGCCCTGGGGTATTCAGGAAAAGAAGGACTTGAACACAGAAGATGCTTGGAGATGGTCCTTACAATGGCACATGAAGCTGCATCAATGTTACAACTGTGCCTACATTGTGTCTACAATGGCAAGATTCTACTTGACACTACAAGGGAAATACAAGCATATCGCACTTATGTGAGGTGTATGGCTACTGTTTCCAGAATTAGAAAGCCCATCTGGGAATAAATTTGAAGACACTATGAAAGTGATTTGCATAGCTTGGTCCTAGAGCTGCCATCTTCTGGAGGCTGTGTATTCAGGAACAATGAGACATTTTTAGGATGTATATGGCACCCCGAGAGCCAGCATTCCTGGGTATAATCATAAACTAAAAGATAAGAGCCAGCGCCCATGACCAACTATAAATGCAAAGTGGCAGAGCCACACAGGTTCACGTCCCAAAGAAGTAAACTGGAAATTAAGACATCATGAAGTCAATAATAGTTTGTATTCCCGCACAGGCTTCCTTTGAAATAGAGTGAAACTTCCCTTATTTACGGCAACCTTCTCTATGAGTGGGGTTTCCTAGGGAAGCCCTAAAACTCCAAGGCTCCCAGAATGTTCCTAAAGCTACACTAGTTCCTCTTACTGGTCCACCAGTCACTGATCCTCATTAGCATTTGAACCATTTCGCACAGTTCATAAGACACTCTCACACACATAATTTTATCTGATCCTCATAAAACTCTGAAGTAAGAGGACATTTATTATTCCATTTCGTAGATGAGGGAAACTGGTTCTAAGAAGTTAAGGCATTGCTTACACAGCTGTCAAGTCCTTGTGGTTCGAAACCTGGAAACCAGAACCTGAAATCAGGACTTTAAGGCCAAAATCTTATGTGCTTTTTACATTAGTGGCCTTCAAACTCTAGGTAGATGCACAGCGGGGGACAAAAGATGGGCAGGAGAGAGATTCTGGGGAGCCAGGGCTTGAGTGTGTTCAGGTTAGAAGACCTGCTTTGTGTTAGAGATAGATTCAGTTATGTCTGCTAATGCTGGTGATGAACTCTATCATTTATTCATTCATTCATTCTTGCCAGCCAAGGAAGTGACTCACAAATAACAGATTCTACCCAGAGGAGGAGTAAGGTCTGTTGAGGCCCCGGGTGCAGAAGAAAATATTGGGTCTCTTAAAAAAAAGAGAGAGACAGAGAAAATTAAAATACGTTAACCATATTTTTAAATAAATGAAAAATATTATGTACTATTAATGTTTTATTTCCAATAAAATTTGAGTATAATATATGTATTGCACATATGAAACCAAACTTGGCGTCATTAGAAAAATGTGTAAAGTTGGGGTTTTGCAGTGCCCTTCAGAAGTGGGGGCCCAGGGCGTGCACCCGGTGCTCCCTCCCTTAAACCCGCCTCTGGCTCTGCCTCAAGAAGCCACCCATTTTGGATCCTACTCCCGCCTCCCAAGCGCACCTTCCTTTATCTTCCCTTTGCTCACTTTGGTTTCTCTTGCCGCCCGGTTTTTTGCTCAGCATCTCACCATACCTCACCAGTTGCCCCATACCCTCCCTCACTCTAGTCATGAATATTCTGACTTTGACTTTTGCTACTTGGTACGGTTGTCAGCCACCCGTCTTGGGTACAACTCACCTGCACTCAGGCAGGCAGGCCCTCCCCTCTGGGTCCCCCGCCACCTGAGGGGGAACTGTGCAGATGTTACCAGTGCACACAGGCACGGAAGAGCGTTTTAAGCCACATTCAGTGTCTCCCAAATCATTTAATGCTGTATTTCTGTTCTCATTTTCCCAGCAAAGAGATTCTTTCAGAGCTGGATGGGGAAATTTCATGTTAAGAAATGGGAAACACTACTAATTCAGTTTTCTCTCAAGTGTAGAAGGCTTAAATAGATCGTATTCCATAAATAACCGTGCTTCAAGTCACGAAAAGCAGTGAAGGCAAATTCAAGCCCTGCCTGTACAAGAATACCTTTTTCTTCTATTTATACAGTAGCCAAGATTTGGAAGCAGCACAAGTGCCCATCAGTTGATGAGTCGATGGAAAAGCTGTGGTACGTTTACACAATGGAACACTACTTGGCCATAAAAGAGGGAAATCTTACCTTTTGCGACAGTATGGATGGATCAGGTAAGTATTATGCAAAGTGAAATAAGCCAGTCAGAGAAAGACAAACATTGTACGATTTCACTTATATGTGGAATCTAATGAACAAAGTAGACTAATAAACAAAACAGACTCATAGGTACAGAAATCAGATTGACAGTTATCAGATGGGAGGGGTGAAAAAGCTGAAGGGATTAAGTGAAAGAAAGGAAAGGAAGGAAGGAAGGAAGGAAGGAAGGAAGGAAGGAAGGAAGGAAGGAAGGAAGGAATGGAAGGAAGGGGAAAAGAAAGGAGAAGGAAAAAGAAAAAATAATTCATACATACGGACAGCAGTATGGTGATTACCAGGGAAATCGGGGTGTGGAACGGGAGGAGAGGGTAAAGAGAGGATAAACGGTGATGGAAGGAGATATGACTTTGGGTGGTGAACACACAGGACAATATACAGATGATGGATTATAGAATTCTGCATCTGAAACCTACATCATTTTATTAACCAATGTCACCCTAATAAATTCAATAAAATATAAAAAAATTAGAAGTAAAAAAAAGAATCTCATCTCCCATTATGAACCGCCAACAGATAAACAGATTAGGAGTGAGCCGTTGGGGACCTGCATTTTTTAGAGTGTTTTGGGTAGGGCAGATAGCTCTTTAAAACACTCAGTCATAATCAGTGTGTGTGTCACCACGAGGGTCCCATCAGCGGCTTTCCCTACCTCTGTGCCTCCCGGGCTGACATTCGGACCTCATGTTAGTTTTCTAGGATGGTATTTCCTCTCTCTCCTTTTCAAGGGAAAAAATTAAAGGAGCTTTTTACAATGATAAGTTCATAAACAATTATTTAGAAACCAGGTAATCAGGTAATTAATTTTGCTATTTTGTGCACTTTTGTACAGTGTACTTGTTTTGGGTAAGAGAAAATAAATGTGATTACCTTGTACAACAGTGACCCCAGTTCATTTTTGGATGTATGCTTTAACATTTTTAAGCACAAGCTAAGTCATTACATGGAGTGATAAATTATAGATAGAAAAGTATTGTCAGTTTTCTTCCTCTTAGATTTCTTTGCTTCCTATAACCACAGGTCTCTATTCTTTGAAATTCTACCTCCTTTTAATATCCAAATGTGTTATTATTATGTGGTTATTAATCAGTATGGTGACAGTGGTAATACTAATAACTACTTCTTTCATGACTTTCTCTTTCACTGTTTTCCCATGCAGCTGCCTATTCTAGCCATCCGCCGGAAGGATGAGGACCTGATGCTGCCCTCCTTCCGCCTTCCAGGGAGCTTAGCTCCTACCTTTATTTCAGTGACTCATTCAGTGACTCATTCCCAGGTATTTACTTCCAACCTTGACTAAGACATTTGTGAGGGTCAAGAGAAGGTCAGTTGGTGAAGGGATATGATGAGTAAAAAGGGAGGAGGGTAAATGAGAATTTCCCCCCAAAAGAAGAAGATCTTCGGGTCTTAGCAGAAGCCTCTGGAATAGAGAAGCACAGTAGGAAGTAAAGATGTTAAAGTGTTGAACCTCCATTGCTTGTTGTAAGGCAGTGCTATACAATGTGAAATCCATGGGCAGGGTTTCTCAACCAACTGTTTATAACTGACCTATGATGAGATATGTGCAGAAATTGAGAATAAATTTTTAGAAAACTTTAACAATTTGGGAGGTCAACTTTAAGTCTGTTGACTCTAATAAAAACTTGGAACTTAAAAAAAAAAGAAAAATGTTTCAAGGGGAACTAAACAGAAAATACACTGTGCTTGTGATAAAAGGGGAAAAAACAACTATTATAAATTTATTATCCTTGTAGTGTCTTCTTGTCCCTTTTAATTACTTCTGATATTTTACAGCAAAATTAATTTCTAAATCATGGGGACCATTACAATGAGGCATACATAAAAAAGATGATAAAATAAGAGAAAGACTCATTTCTAAAGTGGTGTTTCTTCCAAGCTGTCAATTTACCAACAAAGTTGAGTTGTTTGTGTGGCAGACAAACAGGAGGGGAGTTGAATGAGCAGAAAAAAAAGAGAACTGTCGATGGGAAGGTGAGATATAGCAGCTTTTGTTTTGGCAGAATCTGTCGGTCTGGAACTTTGGAGGACATCTGAGTCCAGAAACCCTGGCCAGCAAATGAGCCTCTAGCTCACCCTGAAGTCAAGTTGCACAGATGCATTCAAATGGCATCAGTGGACAGAGTCCTAAAGCACATAGTTTCATAACTTTTTACCTAAAATGGAAAATGTGCCTCAGTAAGAGCAAATTTCAATTATGTTTGTCTCTAAGGAAGCTGAAACATAGGGACATTGCCATTCTGTGCACAAACATTGCTTCTTTCCTGGTTTCCAAGAACTTTTACATTTTCCATGAGCTGAAATATGGATGCGCTCTCTCTTCCTCTTCCTGGTTATCCCAGTGTCTGGCACCGTAACTCAGTGAAATGTAATGAGCAAACAAAAACAAATCAATAGACAGTAGACTCTCCATTAGAAAGTCCATGTCACCAGTAGGGTTGTGCACCGAACAGCTGAGCTGATGTAGATTGGGGAGAAAGTGGCTGAGGAGGTGGTTCAGCTTGTATACTGTACAAGAGGACCTTGAAGGCACTGAGGAGAGTGGTCATCACCCATGGGGTGCAGGACTCCAGAGGTGCCACCATGGAATTCACACAAAGCCGCTGCAAGCCATCTATGATTGCGAGGGGAGATTCCGTTTCTGTGGTCAGTTATTGGAGTGGGATGCCCATGGAGGTGCATCTCTAGTGGAGTGAAGAGAGACACGCTCTGGTTAAAGTGTTGTCTTTTGCCTGTTGAAGAGGTTACAACTCACGTCAGTTCATAGCAAATGCTGATTCAACAGGTCAGAGGCCAGTCTGAGTTTCTGCATTCCTTTTCTCACCAGTTCTCAGGGGATGTGTGCAGGAGCCAGGCTCTAGACAGGGCAGGGTATCCAACTTTGTCTGTAGCCACATAAAACCTGTGCCAGGAGGACAGAGCAGGCAGGCAAACAGGTGAACTCCATTCCCTAGCTGCCCCAAAAGGGCTCAGCCAGGCATCAGCGGTTCCCTTTCATGTGTTCTCATCCCTGAGGTTGGCCAATGCTGAATGCAGGAGCCCGGTTCACAGGCGAGGGGTTCTCCTTGGAAAGTCCTGACCAGCCTGGACAGGGAGCATTTGGCCTAGGCCTCTAGTCAATCAGCACCAACCAACATCCCTAACAGGGCTGGCTTCTTTCTTACTGATCCTTCATCGTTTGTCCCTTCAAGTGATTCAGTTGCATTGAAGAGCAGCTCATTCTTTCTTCATTTCTTTCTTTTTTATTGGTGGAATATATTTGTGTGGGCTCCTTGGTTTTGACATTTTGGAAAAGATCTTATTTCAGATTCCACATTCTCTCTCTTTAATACCTCTCTGACAATACAATTGGGGGGTTTGACTGACGACTGTGATAATAAATAAAAACAAGAGTGAAACATGGTGAAATACAGCATATCAGAGTTTATCAAGAGCTTTTTTTTTTTTTCTCTTCTAAGCCTGGTAACACTCTAGGAGGACTTAGCATTTGTCCCATTTCACATTCCAGGACAAAGTCCAAACCAAACATGGCATTTTCTGAGAATCTTGCATTTCTCCTCCCAGGGACCAGATAAGTAGGTTGACATTTTAAAATATGCTTAGCCTCAAACTGATGTCGTTGCACAATAAATGAGAATGCAATGTGCAGGGCTCTGGTAACATGGAAGTTTCACAGCTATAAGCACAGGGAGGTAAGCCCGGAAGGGACTGATGTGCCCACAGCAGGATTCATCTTTCTTCCTTCAAGTTAAGGATGATGGTTTGAAAGTAACTTTGGTGTTTCTGTGGAAACCAACTAACCACAAGGAGGGAAAGCATCCTCTGCCCACTGGGGCTCAGCAAAGTTGCCCTTGGGTGGATTTTGTGTCTTAATCAGAGCTAGTTGATGGAGCTCACTCAGCTCCCCTTCAATATATCCTGCAAGTGCCCTCCTGGCTGCTTCTCTGCAGTGCCCCCACTGAATGTACCTGTAGCCCCTATTCTGATAAGAGTTCATGTGGTTATCTGCTGAAGTTTGCTTAGAAGGGAGCCAATTGCAGAGAGACCCTAGGATGTCATAAAAATGTTGACTGCTCCATATCTGCCAGGGGTGAGTTGAAGGACAGGGCAGACAAATGACCATCTGAGTCTCTATAATGACTCACTATGTCTTAGAATTGTCTCACAAAGTTATACGAAGTTTAAAAATATTTTCTTATAAATGTCACTTGCAGGTCATTCTTGTCATTTTCTGCCCAGGTTATAAACATCTCAGGTATTTTAGGATTGTGTAAAGATCCCGTGACTATTAAAAAAGCTATGATGCAATTATTATCAGGTGCTTGTCTCTGAATCAAACCAAACTGAGTCTCATGGGGAAAAAAAGAAAGGTTTTTCATTTCTGATCATCCAAGCAGGGTCCTAAGGAACCAGAAGTCTGAGAGGAGCACTGACTTGGGGGGTAGTGTGGCAAGGAGATTAACCTGTGATGCGACCTGTGTTTAGGACCTGCCACAAGCACAAAAAGTACCTGTAAGATAAGACAATGGAGGAGCAGGGGGAGACAGAGGTCTCATATCGGGCAGAAACTGCCAGGTTCCCAGGTTCATGGTAGATGAATGAGGAAGGTGGGGTGCAGGAGGATGGCCCTGTAGGCAAAGCCAGATCCTGCAAGGCCTGGAGTCACCCTAAAAAATCTGCTTCTCATCCTAAATGCAGTGGGGGACTTTGGAATGATCAGAATGAGTGTGGGAAGTGAAAACCTACATTGGTCACGGTGGGGGAATCCTGGAAGCAGGCAGGACATGGAGGGAAATCGCAGAGCACATGTATGTGTTCAGACAGAAGGTTGTGAGCCAGAGCAGCACAGTGACCACCCAGGACCGAACACAAATGACAGGCCCAGATGTGAGGACTGAAAGGACAGGGATGCAGGATGGACCCGGATGTGTGGGATGGGAGTCAATGCGTCTCATTGGCCTCTGGACGTTGGGAGCACCAGTAGAGTTTGTCCTTAGAACTGGGGCTGAGCCCCCTGGCTGGAGGTGCTGAGGAATAGTTGCCATTCAGGTCTGGAATTCAGAAGAGGGGTCTGTGGGAAAAAGATGAGGGGGGAAGTTGAGACCACATGAGGAAGCCGTGGGAGAAGTACAGTACTCAGAACAGGGCTTTAAGGAACACAGCTGTTCACAGGTAAGACAGGTCGCTGCCAGGGAGACCGGACAAAGGTCAGGAGAGCATTTGTCAGAGCCCTCTGGTTAGATGGTATTTCAGGGTGGAATTATCAGCAAGTCCAACTCTGTTTAGAGGTCAGTCCAAGTAAAGATGAAATCTTTTGGATTTAGTAACCTTATAGATAACAGTCATTTCTTAGGGATGTTGGAGCTGTGAGGAGGGAGAGAAATGGAGAATGAATGCAAACATGATCTAGACTCCATGTAGAGTTTGTGTGCTTATGTGTACCTGAATGTCTACCTGGGCAAAAATGGTCTCTTTTGTGCCATATACTCCTTAGTCAGTGTCCCATGTATGCCCCAAAAGTCTTTATGTGTCAAAGGCTCTTTGGAGGAACCAGGCAGTGTGGCTAGATAAGGTTCAAACATCTTACCATTCCTACTTGAATGAGACTACCCACTAGTCACATGACCAACTTAAATATAAACTAAAAAAAAAACAAACCCTAAAATTAAAGTAAATAAAATTCAGTTGCTCAGTTGCATTAGCCGTATTGCAAATGCCCTATGGCTGCATGTGGCCTGTGGCTTCTGTACAGGATCGTGCAGGCTATAGGATGCTTCTACTGAACAGCGCTAGGCTGGAAGTGTGAGGCAACCCAGCAGTGATTAGACACAGTTTAGGTAACAGAGCACAACTATTCTGAAACAGAAGCCAGGAATTCTGTGAAATACATGAAGCATCAGGTGGAGATCCGATCACGGCGGGGACTCAGAATTAGGAAATCAAAACAAAGGGCAGGCCCTTGAGCAGTGGCTTCTCCCGCCTCGAGGCTTTGGCCCAGGTCTCCCTGACAGTCCAGGATAGCCCCCCCGCCCCTACCCAAGCACCACCACATTTTTCACCAGATCCTAACAGCCTTTGGCCAGTTTCTCTCATTTATTGTCAGATGGCAGGGCCACCACCTCATAAGCCATTGAGTGACTCACACAGGAAGCACAAGGCAGATTAAAGAAAAACAAAATAGAAAACTCTGAGGGAGTAAGGAGGGAGAACCAGCCTGCTCGATCTACAGGGAATACAATTCTGAGGTCCTGGTAGAAGAGTAAATATTTTAATCACTGCTAAAGATTAACTTTCCCAGAAGTAAATGCTAACAGAGAAAAACTTAATGGGCGACAAAGAGAGATAATTAATTCAATAAATGATGTTTAAAAATCTGTAGACTTAGTTGGGAGAAAAATCAATTAAGATCCTTAATTCATACCATATATAGATATAAATAGAATAAGAATGTAGCAGCTGAAACACTAAAAATAATAATAATTTTTAAAAATCAAGGAGTATTTTCTCAAGAAGAGAAAAAGACCCATCTTATCTTATGACTCACCACCAGCGAGCCCCACTCGCCCACTACTGACCCATTGTGCTCACATCCAACACAGCATCCATGTGCCATTCTGGGCTTTTACACACTTGGATAAAGTAAAAATCCTCAGTAAGTCAAAAAACAGTCATTTAATATATTTAAGAAACAGCAGAACTTCATGCCACAAAGATTACAGGTAAATTATTCTTTAAAAAATTGCCTAAGTGTTACTCATAGGACAAGAAATGCGGAGAGTAGGAAGCAAAGGGAAAACCCCTCAACCTGTCTAGTAATGAAGAGAAATTCAAATTCTTAAAATACTATCATTTTTGCCTAACAAATTTGCAATGATTTTTCTCTTCCTTCCTTCCTTTTTCTTTCTTTTAATAAAATCCCCATTTCTGCTAGAATTCCTAGCAGACAGACAAGCTTGTTCACCCCTGGTCAGAGTCTAAATTGGTATAGCATTCCCAGAAAAAGTTTCTTAATTCATATCAATGGACTAAATTATTCATGCCCTTGGAACAGGTAATTCCATTCCCGGGACTGTATCCTGATACACAATATGACATAAAGATCTATGTGCAATGACGTTCGCTCTAGCTATCAGAGCTGTTAACATTAGAATTGGTCAAGACAGAGAATGACTAAATACTTTTGGCACACTATTAAGATAAAATAGTATGTAGTCACTAAAAATTAAAGTTTTAAAGAATTTTAACTAACTTGGAAGTGCTAAACATACAAAGTAAGGTACCAGGTTGAGCAGGCAGACGGCTCACCATGACATGGGTACAAATGTTAGTTGACTTTACAAACAAAGGGGATTGCCTACTCACATTACTATAACAACAAATACTAGGGGATCCCCACCCCCAAAATAACAACAGTAGTTACTGCTAACCTTAGCAAACAAACATAGATAAACTTGATTTCCTCCTATACAGTCACATTTTCCAACTTTTTTTTAAAGGATCATTTATCATTTCCACCAAAAATGTCAATATACTGATTTTTAAATAGAGATTTCAGTGATGAAGTGATCTGTGCCTATGGAAGTCTCCCTTCAGTCTCCTTTCTGTCTAAGGATATCTCAACTTACCCAGTGCGAAAGAATGCAGAATCCTATAGTCTCCACTAAGATAGGAAGCGAGACATAAATTCTAGTCTTTGGTAGGAGAGAGGATCCTCTCTGGAGGAGTCTCTGTGTGTGTCTGTGGATAAGACCCTCAGGGTGGAGTGGTCCCCTGTGGTGTGTCTGTGGAAAAGACCTTCAAACATGAGGAGTACCCTGTAGGGTATCTGTCAAGATTCCTTTTTATTTTTTTAAATTACACTACAATTAATTTACAATATTATATGAGTTTCAGGTGTACAACATAGTTGTTCAATACTTATATATTGTATGAAGTGATCACCCTGATAAATCTATTAATAGTAACCGCAGGTTACTGTGCAAAGTTATTACGATGTTAGTGACTATATTCCCTATGCTATAGGTTATATCCCCATGACATTTATTTTATAACTGGAAGTTTGCACCTCTTATTTTCCTTCACCTTTTTCTCCCAGCCCCTACCCCCTCCCCTCTGGTAACTATCAGTTTGTTCTCTGAATCTATGCATCTGTTTTGTTTTGTTTTGTTTGTTTATTTGTTTTTTTTTTAGATTCCCCATATATTTATGGGGGATTATATGATATTTGTCCCTCTTTTATTTGTTTCACTTAGCATAATACCCTCTAGGTCCATCCATGTTTTCATAAATATCAAGATTTCCTTCTTTTTTCTGGTTGGGTAGTATTCCATTGTACATAGGTAGCACATCTTCTTTATCTAGTCATCTATTGATGAACACTTAGGTTGCTTCCATAGCTTGGCTATTGTGAATAATGTTGCAATGAACACAGGGGTCCACATATCTTTTTGAATTTGTGCTTTTGCTTTCTTCAGGTAGATACCCATAAATGGAACTTTTGAGTCACATGGCAAGTCTGTTTTTAGATTTTTGAGGAACCTCCATGTTGTTTTCCTTAGTGTCTGCACAAATTTGCAATCCCACTAATAGTGCATGAGGGTTCCCTTTTCTTCATATTCTCAACATTTGTTGTTTGTTTTCTTTTTGATGATAGCCAGTCTGACTAACGTGAAGTCTCTTGCACTATATCTCATGGTTTTGATTTGCATTTCCCTGATGATAAGTGGTGTTGAGTATCTTGTAGTATAGTTGTTGACCATCTATATGTATTCTTTGAAAAAATGTTTATTCAGGTCCTTTACTCATTTTTCTTAAAGATTTTATTTATTTTTAGAGAGAGGGAAAGGGAGGGAGAAAGAAGGGACAGAAACATCAATGTGCGGTTGCCTTTTGTGCACCCTCTACCGGGGACCTGGCCTGCAACCCAGGCATGTGCCCTGACTGAGAATCAAACCGGTGACCCTTTGGTTCTCAGACTGGCGCTCAATCCACTGAGCCACACCAGGCAGGGCCCTTCACTCATTTCTAATGGGTGTATTTGTTTGGAGTTTTTTATGTTGACTTACATGAGTTCTTTACATATTTTGGATCTTGACCCCTTATCCGATATATCATTTGCAAGCATCTTCTCCCAACAATAGGCTACCTTTTTGTTTTGTTGATGGTTTCCTTTGCTGTGCAAAAACTTTTTAGTTTGATGTAGTCCCACTTATTTATTTTTGCTTTTGTTGTTCATATCTGAGGAGACATAACAAAAAAAATTTCTTAACCCTAATGTCAAACCCAAATGCTGCCTACATTTTTGCTAGAATTGTAATGGTTTCTTATCTTACATTTAAGCCATCGATCCATTTTGAGTTTATTTTTGTATATGGTATAAGAATGGGATCCAGTTTTTTTCCTGCATGTACTTGTCCAGTTTTGCCAACGCTACTTATTGAAGAGGATGTCTTTTCTTCATTGTATATCCTTGCCTCTTGTTTCGTAGATTAATTGACTACATATGTGTAGATTTATTTCTGGACTCTCTATTCTGTGTGTCTGCGTGTCTGATATTTTGCCAGTACCATGCTGTTTTGATAACTATAGCCTTTGTAGTAGTTTGATATCTGGTAGTGTTAGACATCCAACTTTGTTCTTTCTCAAGATCTCTTTTGCTCTGTTGAGATTTTGGTGTGGAGGCAGAGATCAGTTAGAGAAACAGTTAGAAAAAGATGAGTATAATTAATTCAACACATTAAGTCATTCAATAAACCTTCATTATATGCCTTTGTACATTTTAAGTATTGCATCAGATGCCAGGTCCATTCAGCTATTCCATACTTACCAGTTCAGGAGAAGCCAGAGCACAGATTAAGGTCTCAGAAGACTTAGAGAATGACAATGTTCCAAAATTAAAATGATTATAGTGTTTGGATCTCAAGTGTTTAGTAAGAACCTAGTATGTGCCCAGCCCTCTGCTGGAAATTCTGAGAGAAGAAATAACAACCACCCATCAAACTACTCATCACCTAGTAAACCAATATGTGAAGACCAACACAAAATGTTTAAATAACACTAAATGACTACATAGGGCTTAGAAAGACATTCCCTAAACTCTTAACTGAATACTACATCCTAAAGATTTGGAAAGGAGTTATAGACATGGATATACATTGTTTTGGGCTGAGTTAAGTTCCTTTTCAAAATCATATGTCAACTCCTAGCCCCCAGGATATCAGAATGTGACTGTATTTGGAAATAGGGTCTTTAAAGAGATAATTAGGTAAAATGAGGTAACTGTTATTAATTAGGTGAACCCTAATTTCCTGTGACTGGTATCCTTATGAGAAGAAGGGGAGAGTAAGACACAGACATGCACAGAGGGAAGACAAGTTGAAGAAAGTGGGAGAAGAGAGCCAGATCCTAGCCCAAGAGAGAGACCTCAGGAGAAATCAGCCCTGCCAGCACCTTGATCTCAGACTTCCAGCCTCCAGGGCTGTGAGAAAGGAGGTTTCTGTTTTTTGAGACACTCAGGCTGTGGAACTTTGTTATGACCACCCTAGGAAAGTAATCCGTCCTGTTTCTAAGTCAGCATGTCATTTAGCACTGTTCTCAAAATGGAAATTACACTTTTCTACTGCACGAACACCATCTCCTTCTTTCTTGGTCAACATGACAAATAAGACAGCTCTGACATTTGACCTAACCTTTGACTCGGAAGAATATGGTTTTTCGGTCTAATTTGCATATAGTGGAATGGGCATCAACAGAACTTAACATATATTCTTTTGCATCAAAACCTGAAGGTTTGGGGCCTCACAGTTCCACTTTCATCTCTGACCTCGGACATTTCAGATTCCACACCAAAGACTAAGAAACAGAGTCCAGGTTAGAATATTGCCATCTCTTCTTGGTTGGCAGGCCCTGGGTCAGTGATCTCTGACCAGCTGTCCCAATTAGGATTGGGCTGTTTACTCAGAAACAGACCCACTATATGGCAGAGGCCCTGGGCATCTCCTAACACAGTTTGAAAAGCTGTGTTGAGGGAGACAGAGGCGGACATAGAGCTTCCCCTCAGATTATTAAAGGACCTGTGACCCCAAAGCACTGAATGCTGCTGGGAAGCTTTGTACATAACTTTGATTGTGAAAGATTTCAGCTCTCTTGTTGACTGTTTTCTGTTTTTCCCCCACTTCAACCCCACCTCCTTGTTCAGGCTTGGAAGGTACAGCTGGGAGAAATGAATAGAATCGCATATGTGCCTAGTTTAGGATTTCCAAGGAAATGAAAGTGTCATAAGAAATGGTCGATGTGGTTTAAGCCTTTGGTCGGCCAACATCCGTATCTGCATTTTACTTGAAGGTTTTTCTAGGAAGAGAGCTTGGGGCCTTCCGCATCCTCTTCCTCTGCTGAAATCTCCCCTTTGATCAGCAAGTGTGACTCACTGATTCCAGCTCTGACACAGATGCCTCAAATGAAGGCCAACTAACAAGAAGCAGAGTGACTACTTTCTTTAAGTATATTCCAGAAACTTCTGGCAAGTTTGGAAAAATTGTGATGCCATTAGGTCATAATAGTAGGACACAGCTCTGAATGAAGCAGAAAACAAGCAAATGAGGGAGACAGTGTGCAGACAGGCTGTGGTGGAAACCAGGTCACAAATTGTTCCCTGGAACCAGGTGCCCTGCACAGTTATAAAGCCTCTGCAGCTTTTGATAGAAATGGGGCCCTGATGTGACCTCCTCATTGACCGAGAACACAGGTGCAAGAATCCAGGTTCTGCAAAATACACAGCTAGACAGTCTTAGAGATGTATTGGGATCATAGGAAGGAGATGGGCATATTTTTATAATGGGGAGAGTGAAACTCTTACTCATCATCCTTGCTTTTACTGGTCATGCCTGGAGGGTTTTATACTTCAAGTATAATTTGGTTGCTAAAAAGAAAACATCCAATTTTATTATATTTATCCTTTAAATACAAGCCTGTTAATCTTTTTCTAATGAGAAAATAAGGCTGAAAAATGATGCCATTTCTCTTATAATATAGTGTTGTTTAATCAGAATCCACTTCTGTGACTATCCAATGATCTCATCAACAAGTGTTTATTGACCTATGAGAGCACTCACAGGCAAAACATTGTTTCTTTGATATAAAGCAGTAATAAATGTGAAAACCAATGTCCTTGTTGTATCATCATCATATAATCATCATAATAACAAAATTGTATATGTGTCCCTCTTTGCAGCTTATACTCCAATAAGATTATAGAATTGCATACTTAATCTGAACTGTGCTTTAGAGGAGCTAAAAGATGTGCCAGGACCACTCAGGTTATAGACCTCAGAATTAGGGCCCAGTGCCCATTCATTGTGTGCCTCATCCCATGAACACATGCACAACAGCAACAAACAGCTAACAACCAGCATGTCAAAACAAAAACCCTTATGTAGAAGCTGCTGCTACTGCTGCACTTGGAGTTGGCAGTCCCTGAGTTCTGTCTCTGTTCTACACTAACTAGCTGAGTGGTCTTGGAAAACCAGCCACCCTGCTCATGCCTCAGTTTCCTCATCCCTAATAGGGTGACCAATAATATATCTTAGGGGTATTGAAAAGATTTAATGGGGCAATATGTGTAAATGGTCATACTGTGCCTGACATCTACCTAGTAAACTTTGAATTGGAGTTTACTGCAGCCTTGGAGACAAATAGTCAAGGATAGAAGATATTAGTGTGGGAGGTAACCTGGAGTTACAAGAAAATAGATTATTGCATAAGCTGTGCTAGTCTTTTGGGTGCTGTTTCTGGAAACCAAACAAGTGTTTGGTAAGTTCTGTGTCTAGCCAAGTGCTAGGTATTGTGAGGATACAAGATCTGTACCTCTGTGTAGCCCAAGAGAATAGAGCTATTCTATCAAAGAACAGTTTTTACCTTAGAGTAGCCCACTTATCTGGTGGGAGGACCATATATATTTTAGGGGGCATGGTACAAATACAGAAGAAGTGCTGCAAAGTGGTTATAGTAGTCAGGAAAGTCTTGGAAGAGATACAATTTTAATGAAGCCTTGGAATACAGGTAAAACATTGTGAAATAAAGTGGCTTGAACTTAGAAAACTGTATCTAGGCAGTACTGGGACTTAAATTACAGAAATGTTTAAGAAGTGGCAATTGCCAAATTGAGGATCTAGTTAAATAGCCCAGTATTAGAAATAAAAAGTTCAAAGCACTGTACTGAATAGACATAGAAGCATTATTTTCTAAAGAATTTAAAATTGTTCTCCAAGTTCTATTTTGTCCCTAAATGCCACTATATTACTGACTCAAATTTGATGCTTTGCTTTTTGATCGAGCGTGTTACATTTTTAAACCAAGAGAATTCAGTCCTGAGGCTTCAAAATGTCAATTTGAAATGATCTTGGTAGTAGCTCAAAAAAGCATATTAAGTCACACAGATGCAATTATACATAGCTTAAGGTTAGGAATTCCAGACGCCAAATACTGCTATTGTTTTGACTGCCATCGCTCCATTGTTGTGGGGCTGCGCAAAACTTGTATTGCATTTCCTTTGTGGGAATGCCTCTGGTTCGGGGGATTTCTGTTTTTAGCAAAAGTCATTTCATTTATTCTCACAGCTATCTCTGGAGGGTCTTATAAGAACAAAAACATCTGCATTCTCCTAACAGCTGATTATAGAGTTCTATTTTTAATAGACTTTATTTTTGAGAGCAGTTTTAGGTTCACAGCAAAATTGAGGTGAAGGTGCAGAGATTTCCCATATAACCTGTACGTGCACAGCCTCCCGCACTATCAACGTCCTAAATCAAATGGTACATTTGGTGCCACTGATGAACCTACAAAGACACATCATCATTACCCAAAGTCCATAGTTTACATTGGGTTTAATCTTGGGGTCATTCATCCTATGGGTTTGGACAAATCTACGATGACATGTAAGGATCTGTTTTTAACCTTACATATTTCATGTCTCTTAATCAAGTCATCTTCATTGTACAACTTAACCATTGTCTACAGAAGCTATTGTTATATAAATAAAGAGAAAGGAAAAATAGGGACAATAATAGTTTCTTACTCCCAGGGCTACGATGGGGATTGAGAGCATGTGGAACTAGTCCCTGCATGTGGTACACAAAGGCTACATATGCTAGTGGTTATTGTGAAGGGAAGTTAAGAGAACAGAGCAACACTTTCTGACTCATATTTTCATTTGATAAAAATTTCATGAGGAATTACCTAGGAGAAGCTTTGTTAAAGGCCTAGAATTAAAAAATAAATACATGAATGCCTGAGAAGTTCATTGTTTATTGGGGTAAAAAGACATATAAATAGTCCATTACAATGTGTGGTATAAGGCAATTAATAAAGTATCTGCGAAGTGCTCCAGAGGTACAGAGAAAGAATCATTTTTAACTCACATGAAAGTAAATTCAAGTCTGCAGAGGAAGGAATTGTTCGATCATGTTCCATATACTAAACTCAGTTTCAGAAACATCCAGGTAGAAATTGTCTCGGTTCATTCAGGCTCCCATAACAGAACACCACAGAATCGGGGACTTATCAATGACAGACATTCACTTCTCACAGCCTGGAGGCTGGAAGTCCAAGATCAAGGCGCCAGAAGATTCAGTGTCTAGTGAGACCTACTTCCAGGTTCACAAATGATATCTTCTTACTATGCGCTCACACAGAGGAAGGGGTAAGGGAGCTCCCTCACTTGATCAAGTGATCTAATCATCCCCCAAAGGCCCCACCTTCAAGGGAGGGGCACAAACATTCAGTCTATAGCAGAAAGGTATAAACTAAGGGGCAAGGGTGGTCTGTGGGGCTATGGTGGGTTTCTGAAACAGCAATAAGACACAGAGGTACCTAGAACTGGATCTGACCACCTCATGGGAGAAGGTGGCCTGGCTGACCTGGACTTTGCTCGTGATCAGGTGAAACTCCTATGGCAGCACATGGATGGGTTTGTGTGAGGCCTGCATGAAGATGACACACACCCTAAGGGTGAGGGTGAAGGTGCAGCAAACCCTGACATCCTGGGTCCCACAGATCCACAGCCGACTTGAAATGTCATTGTCCTCCAGTTAAAAGCAGTATTACTAGACCCACCCAATCTTTTACTAGACTTGAGTTTTAGCCTTCTCTTGATCTGATCCACAGGATGGTGTTGTTCTCAGGGACTGGGCCTCAAGTACAAATCTGAGAGCTAAGACAGCATCACCTCTGAGCCCAGAACACCTGTTAGATGAGAAGGCACATCTTACCTGGGAAACCCACCTCTTTCAATCCCCAAATGCAAAGATGTAGAAACAATAGCATGAAACCAAATAAGGTGTAACTTCTAGGTCCACTGAGTGGGTTCAGGGCTTTAACAGACAGAAATTATACCTGGCGGCGGCAGGGGCAGCCTGTGTGTGCTGCCTGTGCATGGTGTTGGGGAGCGTAGGACCACATCGAAGGCTACAAAGAGCTGCACAGACCAAATATTTTAAAGTGACCATGGGCTGTCCTGACTGATTTGTACTTTATCTGGGCACTACTGCTTGGAACAATGGCCATCTTTAGAGAGGTCACCTGTGGCTCTTTAATACATTGTCATGGGTCAAGCTTTTAAAATGTAATTTGTGATGGTGCTGTGCTCTAAACAAGAACTTTACAACATTTTTCACAAAGAAGTAGACAGAGAGAAGTTTAGCGGCTACGTAGTCCATGGGATAAGTGGATGCTACTGTTTCCAGCCAGAGGCTCAAAGACTGGAGGGAGCGACACCTGGACACACTGTGATCGGCAAGCCCAACAAGCGCACCTGCTTGTTTGGTTTCCATCTCTGTAGCTGACCTACAAAAAGCTCTTCTTTTCTTCCTTACCCTCTTTTAATTTATTCCATGTTTCATTTTTATGCTTTTTTATAAGACTTCTTAGACCATTTTTGAAAGAAGAACAATATAACTTCTTTTAAAAAAATTAAGTAGCCCCAAACTAAAATTCACAAACAAATATGAAGAGGCGTCTGCAAAATGTGTGCAGAGGGAGATGGGGTAGAGGATTAACTACTTTCTCCCCCGATTTCCTCATTTCGGGCCCCTGATGATGTGAAAGAGAAAAACAGCAGCCGATTCTGTTCAGACCTGCCTGCTTAGGAGTTCCCCCTCCTCTTTTCTTTGTTAGTAAAGAAATATGCCCCCACACAGACTGCCCTCTGTTTGGGATATGATAACTGGAACCGCTGAAGCAGTACCACACACTAATGAACATACAGCAGCTAAGGAACTCGGGTCATGCTGGTGCAATTTCTGTGTCATTGATGTGAAAGCAAAGGACCAAGGGTGAACAAATGGACAGCAGCGACCATCAAGGGAAACCCTTGGGGACCAGAGGCTCCTACCAATTCAGGTGAATGCTTTGCTCGTGTGATTTTCAGTGGCACCCAAGCACAACATAGGATCAGAAGGGATTGTGGAATGCCACAAGAATGACGAAATCATTTTCTATGTTTTGTCCCAGGTCACGTTGCAGCTGGGGACCATTGTCCCACTTGGGCTGTTTACATTTGGGCAATTCAAGGAACTAAATATTGTTACATTCAAATCTTTGTGGCTCTGAGTCTCACCTTTCCCAAAAGTCAGACAATTAAGATTCCTACCACAGGCTTCTGCAGAGGTTAGGTTAGTTTCTAATATCTTAGAAACAATACTTTTCATGTGGGTTTCTTTTCTTTTCTTTTTTTTTTAGTGAGTCCATTATTAGGAATTCCACTCCACTTTAGTGTAAAGTAGACTTTCCTCCTTATTAAACTTGACATCTTTTCATTTCTTAGAGTGGAGTACAAATGTGGAAGTTTTTCTCTTTTTTTGTGTGTGGATTTTTTTTTCTCTGACTAAATAATGGAAATATAAAAAGTCAGGCATTAATCCAAGTAGCTGGGAGATTTATGGGTCTTCATGTCCCCTCCTGTGGGTAATTTCACTCACTAAATTCATCGGACACCCAGTAAGACCAGGCCAGTGATGGGTGAAGAGATGCAAGGAAGAGTGAAACACAAAGCCTGGCCATGGGTGAGCTCATGGCTTAATGAGGGACATGGAACCCAAATAATTTTGATTTTTTTCAGGAAATTGTCCAGTTAGAGTCCTACTATGATATATTCATTAAAATTGTTAGTAATGTATAGACTTAGCTTTTCCCTTTGTTTTAAAAATAGTTGAATATATGAAGGTCTGAGTGAAGCATGACAGATGAGGAGGAAGTTTATCAAGGAAATCAGAGAGAGTGGCAGGTACAGACCCATGTGCACATGCACACACGTACAAAGAGGCTAGCAGCACGGTCAACCACGGCCCACCTCCAAAAACAACGAAGGACATAGTGTTATCACTTTCAGTTATGTAATGAATGAGTCTTCAAACTTACAAAGAGTAAGTATGTATTTTGTGATTTTTAAAAGACCCATAATGCTGCAGATTAAGATTTTAAAACATCCCGTTACAATAAATATGACTGTTGGATCTAAGTGACTACTACATGGATTTTTACACTCATCTGAGCCTTTGAAAGGGAACCAAACTCTGCAAAGCATGAATCACAGCTAACTGGGCCACATTTAATTGGAGAAACTGAATGTGGGGAACGGAACATTCGTTGAAGAAAATATGCCAATAGATATATTTTGAGAGCTCTTTAGGGGTAGCCATTGGTACTCTCCCAATTTCTGACCAATAATTTACATGTATCTTTTTAAGTGTTCTATACCCTCCCTCCTGGAGCACGTCAGAGTGTCGGTGGAAGATGACCAACACCATTGCCCAGGACTTCCCCAGGAGCCGAGACTGGGCCTTTCCCGCCAAGACCCACTGCTTTTTGCACCTCTCTCACTTTCACTGTTTGGAGATATGCTCTCCCCTCTGCTTCCATTACAGGATATGTTTATAAGTAGAGAAGGTTTTCCTCTCTGAACCCACCTTCAGGAATGAGAGGAGAAGTTTCAGAGAGCAGGGAAAAAGAGAGATGGAACAGAGCACTGTCAAGTTGGGCCAAGGAGCCCAGAGGAAATAAATGCTCTCTCAGAAATGTCTCCAAGAAGACCAGCTTGAACAAGACAGGAATGCAAATAAAGGAGCAGGCATGAAGCTTTTAGGAATGTGTGAGTCAATTGCCAAAAATGTAGATGATGAGAAGATATCAGTCATTTGAGGAAGCCAAGTGGGGAGTGAACTCCTTTACATACAGGTTGCTTTGCATACTGTCTCAGTTTCAAAGTCCTGGTGAGGAGGACTGTGGCTGCCATACTGGATGGGACTGGGGATGTGCAGGTTGTGAGAAGCACTGAGACATCCCATATACCAGTCACCCAGGGAGTTTCCAGAATGCCCAGATGTTACTCCTATGTCAAAACCCAATATGACAAAAGAACAATATGTACACAGAGAAGAGAGAGATATAATCAACTGCCTGAAGTAAACACAGCTACGGGTCACCACATTCATATTCATTTTGGTCTCATAAGAAGAATGGCCAACATGATTTTCAGAGCGCTGGGTAACTGACTCACTATCATGCAAGAGGAAGATTTCCCTTCCATGCTCAGATCACACAAAAAAGCCTATCACTGTTTTGTATGGAATTAGATCATGGGGACATTTTTTCTATATGACATTTGAACTTCCACCAGAAGTAGTGTACAAAAAACAGTATTCCCATACTGGAATTTTAAACATCTGGATGCAGATAAACTGCACATCTTTGACACTGCAAATGAGTTGCCACTATTATAGAAACATTAATAGTATTATGAGTATTCTTAAGAAGGCATGCATGAATTTATTCCAGTAGTAAATCCAAGATTTACTTAGATCTGCACCAGATCAATTGTGCCACTTTCCAAGTGCAGTGAATATTCAGAGTTGATAGTTCATATAGTCATGGCAAAGGTTAGAATAGCTTACCAATGTACATCAAAGATTTATCTACCTTAAGCTTTTACAAAAATTTTTGGTTTTTGTTTTTTTTTCCCCAGAGTGGTATATGTTATGCATGCATAAACAATCAAAGTTAAACTGAGAAAATATAGATACACACAGAATGGGTATGGATTGGGAAAAAGCTTGTTACTTTGTGGTTTCATAACCCTGAGATGTAATGGACCTGAATATATTTGAGAAAAGGATTGTCCAAATGGAAAGCAGAATAGCTTTAGAAAATGTGTGGGATGCACACACGTACACGCGCTATCCCTGTCCCTGGAAAGCAGATTCCTCCCTCATTAAAAGGATGTAATTAAGAGAGGGGGACAAGGGGCAGCCACCCTGAGGGTGGCTGAGAAAGAGGAGTTGCAAGTACAGCTCACTCAACTGGGACAAGATAGCTGCCTGCTCCCTCAACTGAATGCTAATAGCAGAGTAGGGGAGGTCTGCAATAACAGAATTTAACAAAACCAAAAAGCTTGAGGGTGAAGTTGCCTCTAACAAGAGTCAACACTGTGACCGGGCCACCAGAAGACACCACAAGCTGCAACTGTCTTCCACCTGATTCATAATTCTGGGTCACCGTGTTTGCACTTGGGATTCTTATAAATGAATGATGTAAAATTTTATGTGCAGAAATGTGTCTTCATTTGCAGGAAGCATTGGATCCTGTGTATCCAAGGTGCCCAGTAGCAACTATCAACCAAAACACATCTATTCAGAAACCAGATTTCATGGTGAAGGGTCCAGAAACCATTTTGTGCAACTGGTAGTGTTGAGGCCAGAGGATGTGACACATGAAAATGTATGTGAACAGATGTAGAGTGGAACCTGGTCACTCTCTTCACATACTTTAAGGGATGCCAGGTGGAAGAGGAGGCTAACTGATACTTTAAGTTACCAAAGGAGATATCTAAAAGCAAGGGGTGGAAACTACTTGAAAACACATGATCACTCTCTAGAAGAGAGATCTTTTAGTCATCAAAGTGACCCCAATGTTTTTGGAGCAGAGAGTTATATGTCCCTGTTTATCTCCAAACTAAAAATGAGTAACTCACATAGCACCTTCTCAGATGCTGTCCCAAGCAACAGGATTTGCTTGCAAGATTATTAAAGAATTGTGTTTGCATCACACATCAATATTTGATAACTGCATCAAAGTCTAATCAAATAAGTAAAGTAATTTGACCGTTGTCACCTGACCTGAACATTAAGTGAATCCAGTTGACTTAATAGTAATCTAAACTATCAGATAATTAAGAAAAGATTGGTAGATCTCTCAAGTTACAACTATAAAAACCTGAAAGAGTTTATCATGGAATTAATGGATAACTAACACTTCTACTTTCTGATACAAGGCTCTGCTATCCATACAGCATACTCCACATTCTTGTTGCCTGACCATCTGTGGTGAAGTAAAGTGCCAGTTTGGCCTATTGGGATAGAACTCAAACTTAACCACATTCTCTCCTGTGAGACCACAAGGTGAATGGAAGTCATGGTGTGATGGCAACCTCTAGCCTCAGACACTGCACTTGACACAAGAATATTTTGGAGTTAGACAGCAGGCTAGAGGGTATGTGGTCAGCATGATTTCTGTTCTGAGAGCAGCCTGATAAAATGATTACTCTACACCACACCAGATACTCCTAATTTCAAAACAATCCTGTTAGAAACAATATGTTTTTAAAACACCATTAAAACTAAAATCCAATGACATCTTGGATGAATACTGACTCTTCTAAATGTCTGCTCAGTCAGTTCTCATGAGGGAGAAGCTCCAATACTGAGCTCTGGTCATAAATAATGTAAGGTAACCAAGCAAACAAAATCGTCCTAACAAAAACTCAGCTACACACTGAAGTTATGTATCCCAAGATTGCAGCTATATTTGATATAAACACAAAGTAGGTAGTGAAGATTCCTGTTGTGTTTGCTTTTAGCATTCATGAACATTTGAAGCACTATCTTAGGACCCTGCTGAGGTTTTCTGTGTCTGAACCAGAGAGTGCTGAATGTAGAAGGGAGCCACAAAGCGAGGCTGTGGAAAGCCTTCATGTTGATGGGAGAACTTATGGTATAAGATCCAAGGACTGAGCCGGCTAAAGAAAGGAGGAGCAGGAGGAAGCCCTCAGAACATCCCAGAGCACCGGAAACTCTCCAACATGCTGCTTGACCTCCTTACAACCTGGGAACATGGGTCCATATTGACTTTCATTAAAAACTTGGAACAGATCTGAGAAGAGTAGCTTGTGATGCTGATGTTTTTCATCGCTTAACCCAAGCAATTGGTTATTTTTTATCCTACTGTTATCTTGGAATCCAATGGGAGAAGCAAAAATTAGAAAACCTCTCAGAGATGATAAAATTTCAGGAGGAAATATGTGGGAAGGGTTACTGAGCAAAGCGATGAACTTGAAACCTGGATAAGGAATATCTTTCTACCCTTCCCATTGATTTGGGGTTGTTTCTGCTACTCTGTTCTTATCTAGTTTGCTTTTCTTATGAGAACAAACTGGTATGGCCACAGACCAGAACAAACTGGGATGGTCACATGGCATTAGTTTTGAGGTATTTCTTAGATATTCTCACCACTTAAAATTTCTGTTAATAGATTTCTATAACCATTGCATAAATTATTAGTAGATGCCAGTTATTCCCATTTATGGTCTGGGTTCTGTTTAAATGTGCTATTGGTTCTGGCTTTTCTTGGAGACAAATCACTAGTCTAGCAGTCATACCTCGTCATTTGAGTCTTTCCCTATAACTGCCTGCAAATAAATAGAATAACTTAATTCAATATATCATTTGGATCACAAGATGTGAAGAAATAATTTGTATTCAGAACAAAAGAAATACTGCATGCAAAGAATACAACAAAAAATACAAATTAAGGAAAAGATACATTCTGCTGGCCTGTTCTGACAATATACTTGCACATGCCAATAAGTAGCACAACTAAGGAAAAAGAAAAGACCAATAGAAAAATTCTGGGAGACAAAATTTTCAAGTGAAGAAACCAAAGCAAAGCAGGTTTTAAGTGTGTAATTGCCTTTGGATTTAAAAGATTCCAGAAGTCAGAAATAATAAGGTATTACTTTTTAATTATGGGAAAACCCTTCCAGCCAAGATGGAGGCATAGGTAGTTACACTTTGCCTCTTCGCACAACCAAAAGAAGGACAACAAATTTAAAAACAAAAAACGACTAGAACTGCCAGAAAATCAAACTGTATGGAAGTCCAACAACCATGGAGTTAAAGAAGATGCATTCATCCAGACTTGTAGGGTGGATGGAGACAGAGACAGGAAGCCAGGGCAGAGGGGACAAAGCAAGGCAGTGGCTGGAGGACTGTGGGTGGGACAGCAGCTGGCAGTCCCACATTTGTGTGTGGATAAACTGGGAGGAGCAACAGGGGAGTGAGACAGACCACCCCACCCAGGGTTCCAGCGTGGGAAAAGAAAGCCTCAAAATCTCTGGCTGTGAAAACCTATGGGGGCTGCAGCAGCAGGAGAAACTCCCAGCCTCACAGAAGTGTTCATTGGAAGATCCCTCAGGGTCCTAGAATGTACATAAACCCACCCACCCAGGAACCAGCACTAAAAGAGCCCAATTTGATTGTGGGTAGCGAGGGAAGTGAGTGAAAGCCACTGAGAGCCAACTAAGCAGCATTATTCCCTCTCAGACCTCTCCCCCATATACAGCACCACAAAGCAACACATGGGTTGCCCCACCCTGGTGAATACCTAAGGTTCCACCACTTATAATGTAGCAGGTGTGCCAGAGACAAAAAAAATATGGCCCAAATGAAAGAACAGATCAAAGCTTTAAAAATAGAACTAAATGATGTAGAGATAACCAACCTATCAGATGCAGAGTTCAAAACACTGGTAATCTGGATGCTCACAGAAATGGTTGACTATGTTCACAAAATAGAGGAAAAAGTGAAGGCTATGCAAAGTGAAATAAAGAAAAACACACAGGGAACCAACAATGAAGGGAAGGAAACCGGGACTCAAATCAGTGATTTGGAACTGAAGGAAGAAATAAACATCCAACCAGAACAGAATGAAGAAACAAGAATTCAAAAAAATGAGAAGAGGCTTAGGAACCTCTGAGACAACTTTAAATGTTCTAGCATCCAAATCATAGGGATGCCAGAAGGAGAAGAGAAAGAGCAAGAAATTGAAAACTTATTTGAAAAAATAATGAAGAAGAACTTCCCCAATCTGGTAAAGGAAATAGGCTTCCAGGAAGTCCAGGGAGCTCAGAGAGTCCCAGAGAAGTTGGACCCAAGCAAGTACACACCAAGGCACATCATAATTACATTACCCAAGATTAAAGATAAGGAGAGAATCTTGAAAGCAGCAAGAGAAAAGGAGACAGTTACTTACAAAGGAGTCTCAAAAGAAACCTTAGGGGCAAGAAGGGGCTGGAAAGAAGTATTCAAAGTCATGAAAAGCAAGTAATCCAAGATTACTCTATCCAGCAAAGCTACCATTTAGAATGGAAAGGCAGATAAAGTGCTTTCCAGATAAAGTTAAAGGAGTTCATCATCACTTTATTATATGAAATGTTAAAGGGACTTATCTAAGAAAAAGAAGATAAAAACGATGAACAGTAAAATGACAACAAACTCACAACTATCAACAACTGAACCTAAAAATAAAAACAAACTAAGCAAACAGCTACAACAGGAACAGAATCACAGAAACGGAGATCAAGTGGAAGGTTATCAGGAGGGAAGGGTAAGGGGAGAAAGGGAGAAAAGGTACAGGGAATAAGAGGCTAAATGGTAGGTTCAAAATAGACAGGGGGAGGTTAAGAATAGTACAGGAAATGGAGAAACCAAAGAACTTATAGGTATGACCCATGGACATGAACTAAGGAGAGGGGATGCTGGTGGGACAGGGGCATGCAGGGCAGAGGAAAATAAAGGAGAGAAAAAAATGGAACAATTGTAATAGCATAATCAATAAAATATACTTAAAAATAAGAAAAGGAAAACCCAATCCCGGAAAACCTGATGTGAGGTAATAGATCTCTGTCTCAATAATTCTAAAGGAAAGAACACAGGGTACCCCACAGGTGCCGAAGTACTCCAGAACTGCTCACATGTATACGCACTATCACATTAGTCATGCTGTACTAGAGAAATTTTCCTAGAATACTTCTTTAAAAATCACCTTGCTGTAAGAATGAACAAAGAAGTTAGTATAATGTCATGGTAAGAGGGGAGTAAACCAATGGCTCTGGAAGAGCCAATGAGTGTTTCAAAGTTCATTTATTTTGCATTTGTTTGGAGCCACCATATACTCCTACATTACAGCAAAAATGGTCTGGGAATGGAAATGAAATCATGTATTTTATTGTTTCCATTTATAACTTATGACCCCACTTGCTTCTCAGATGGGTTTGAAGTCCTAATGGTCCTGGTTGAGTTACCAGCTGGGAAATAAATTATTAAATAATGCTTTGAAAATTAAAAGAAGTTTTTTATTTCTCCCTTTTCAATGACTTGCTCCTTTTCAGCTCATGACATTTCAGATTTTGATCTAAATAACAGCAATAACGATCTTTGGTTTCCCAAAATATTATCAACCAACAGGTATTTCATGTGACATTATGCTGGACTCAGATGACAGAAGCCACACATTTAACATTTAACAGGCACCCACTCCATCGGACAGAGAAGCTGCCATCTGCTATTATGCTTAGAGTCACCGGGAAACTTATCAGTGCAAGGAGGAAATTAATAATAATAATAAACTTACAAATTATTTTTTGTGGACTTGAAGGACCAATATTTTGAGAATTTAAAGTTGGTAGGCAATGAGGAAATGAAAATTACACCACTTAGAAATGTTTTAGAAGATAAATGTTGGGCACTGATACTCAATGTTTGCATCAGTTAGCAAGAACTGGGTAGAGGGAGCCCTGGCTGTGTGGCTCAGTTGCTTGGAGTGTCATCCCACACACCAGAAGGTTGCTGGGTTGATTGTTGGTCAGGGCACATGTCTGGGCTGTCGGTTCAATCCAGCTGTGGGAGTCTTCAGGAGACAATCGATCGGTGGTTCTCTTGAATTGATGCTTCCTCCCTCTCTGTCTCCCCACTGCCCTTGCCCCTTTTCTATTTCTCTGAAATCAATAAAAATCATGTCTTTGGGTAATGACTGAAAATAAAGAAACAAAAAACAATCAAACAAAAAAAATAACTGGGTAGAAAGAGAAAAAGAAGTATATTTGAGAGTGAAGTTTGATCTCAAAGGCCAAAAGCCATCTTTCACAAGCATTCAGAAGTCACCCTGGAGCAAGACATCCTTCTTCTTGGACTTTGAAGCCTTCATCTTATCCAGGAAAATTGGAAGTTTCTTAGAAATGAGCTCTACTGGAGCTCTACATGGAAAAATGTCTTCACCACAAGTAAGTTCATTTGAATAGCAACTCAGTTTCTCGAGTATGTGGAGCCATTGATGCAAAATACATCTGACTCATCGTTGGAAGGGAAGTTTTATTCAGCAGCAAAGCTGGTATGATATTTTTAGAAACAGTAAAGTTCATAGAGTTTTTAAAATGTTGAATGTCTTTAACACATAGCATTTTTAAGGGATGTGCAGAAGTGACCACGTCACCTGGTCTGGAAGCGTTATTAGCTGCTGTCCTGCTTATGCTACATGCTGCAAGCCACCTTGGGCTGGATCGTGGGTGGAGCTCATCCGATGCTGATCTGGGACTGGTTTTGCAAATTCCTCTGAGACAGCCCACTTTTGAATTCTTTGAGACTCTCAAGTAACTCTTGATTCCTTCGGAAAACACTGAGTCAAAATTTCAGAACTGGGGACGGTCTTACTGCTCCATTGCATCCTCCAATCTCAACTTGAACCTGAGAAAGCTAAGGCACAGAACTCAGTAAGTTTACCCCAGTCAGCCCAGGGCATTAGTGGGTTTGCACCTAGATTTCTCCACATCTCCTTGCACTTCCCCCCCAACAGTCTACCTCTTGCTTTTCACCAGAAGAAGTGAAATAACACAGAAAGCTTCCAGAATGGGAAAACTCTATTAAGAAGCACAAACTGGCAGTTACAGAGTAGTCATGGGATATAAAGTGCAGCATGGGGAATATAGTCAATAATACTCTAATGACTATTATGTATGGTGTCAGAAGGGTGCAAGGCTTTTTGGGATGTTCACTTAGTAAGTTATATCATGTCTAATCACTGTGGTGTACACCTGAAACAAATATAATATTGTACATCAACTGTAATTAAAAATTTAAAAAAAGAATAATACATTTTTGGCTGAAACTGGGTTGTGATTTCCTGAGAAGTGTGCTGCCTGGTCATCTATGTCTTCCCTCTCTGAGTAATACAGTTTTTCCACAGAATGTATGCAAAGAAGTGTCACCCTCCTGAGGAAAAACCACAGGTGGCCAAACATCCACCTGGCATCAGCCTTCTGGGAACACTCCTGCCCTCCCAGCCTTTCTCTGGACATTTCTCCTTGCCTTCCTGCTGTCTGTGACTCATGATCCCATTGGCAGGTGTGCCCTTTACTTACCATATCATATGGCAAGTGACCCTAGTCCAACCACAGCAATGAGAGGGCAGACAGGACAAAAGCAATCAAAGCCCATGTGCAGAAAATTCATCCTTCTCTCCTATAAAAAGAAACTCGTATTTTAACTTGATTCAACAAAAACTTCATCTCCCCTCTCACTGTTTCACTCACTATGAATTGGCTTTTAAGAAAGTAGTTCTTATAAGGTACATAAAAAAATAAAAATAAAACAGCACCTGTAAACCAGCAGGTCATAAAACCATTCTAAAGCTGTGTCTCAAACTAATGACTTGAACTTGATATTTTAGCATCTTTTTTTTCCCATTTTTTCCTTATTTCATTATAACCACTTCTCACACTGTAATTTTTTACACAAGTAAGATATAAGCATGTCACCGTATTTTGGATCTGTTTAGTTATCCACAGCACTAAGTATCTGTACATTCTAGTAAGATTTCTGAAACATTCCAAAGAGAATGCTGTGTAGTTCCCAGAACTTGCCGTTCCCCAAGACTAAGATGTCAGTGTTCTGACATTCAATGCTCTTCAACCGATGAACCATCCAGCCTATAAAACCCATCAAAACTGGGGTTAGAGTGAATTTTGCTCAAGTTGAGGATTTTTTTTTTAGTTCTTGGCCCCTTTGGATTGTTGTGAAAATGGGTGCTCGTGACCCCAATAAAAAACTTGGCTAAGAAAACTGCTCCTGGAGATCAGGGTGCCTGGCATCCCATGCCCCCAGTGAGCATTTGTGAACATTGAAGGGTGACTTTCCCCTGTGGGAAAAGAATTATTCAAACTCCAGTAGACACACATACCTGCCTCTTTACTGAGATGGGAGGGAGCAGGCAAGGGAGAGGACAGGCAGCACTTAGGGGACAGTCCATGGGTCTCCTCTGCCTTCAGTGTTTGGTGTGGAAATAACCATTGAAGGGACATCACTCAGAAGGTGGCCTTGAGTGACAGTCCATCTTCTCTGACGATTCTTATACATGGAAGAATTTTTTAAAGAGGGACATGGACAGATTACCTACCATGTTTTTATTACACACAAAATACTGCTTTTTGATGTGGTTCTTTCAATCTTGGATGATTAAAACAAATATTACTGAAAAGAGGGAAAATGCCACTGAAAGACTGAGCTCCAAAGTCAATGGAAGTATGAAAAATTGCTATTTATGGGTCATAGGACAGAATCCCTTTCTTTTTATCTATTTTTCTGGGATACTAAAGTATGATTATTTGCTGTACAGTATCATCCCAAGACATGGTATTTGACAGAAAAGATGTTTTAGCACTGATCAATCTATACGCAGTGTCTATATAGCCTGTGTAAGTAAGTGTCCAGAAGTTTTATGCTTGAGGAAATGGGATTTTTGCAATAAACTCTATTTATAGGTCATCTCATCATATAGGCATTCAAAGTGTCTAATATAAACACTGAGTAAAAATAAACATAGCTCAGTCACAAAGAAAATCATGCACAATGAGTTTCAATTTATTTAGAACACAAATGCACAAATGGTGTATTTATTTATGTGGTTTAATTGATAAATGCTATGCCCAGAATAGCTCAGAAAAAGAGAATATCACTTCTTTTCCAGAGACAATTTTAATAAGAAGGTAAAGGAATTAATTCATGTTAAAAATAATAACTTGCTGTGCGAATCTGAGTGAATTATTAAGAGCGGGATCATTTTGATTTGATTTAAATGTTCTCTCCATCATTTCACCACCTGTATGATGTTGGACTTTTGAGTTTGTCTCTCCCGCTTAGAGTAGAATGAGCAAAATGTTGCAACCATTTGGTTCAGCTCTCTCACTTACAGTTGGCTCAGGGTGGGCCCAGAGTACCTGTCTTCTCGAGTGTACAGAGCTGGTTAGTGTTAGGTAGGGCTCTTATTCAGTGTTAGGGCCCTTTCTGCCTGTTAGAGGTTTTTCATCATCCTTATTAGTATCTCAGTCCCTGTTGTTTACTAGCTGTGTGGCCCGGGGTTTCAGCTTCCTCACCAGTTAAGATGAAGGAGTTCAGTTAACCTCTGAGACCTCCTCCAGCTCTGAGATGTAGCCCCTCTAAGAGTCACAGAGATCCTTGTCATGGGCAAAAATCTAATGTAATAGGAACATCGTATCCAACAGAAAAATTTACAAAATCCATTGTAGCATGCATTTCTCCTTTTTCCCTCCCATTTGCCCATCAATTACTTAACCTGTTTCTTGTGTTTTTTCAGTGACTGGATATTGTATTATTTTTTATCCCTCTTCCAGCCAAAGGCACCTGCTGAATTGTGCCATGTGCAACCTGAGCAGCCACCCGTGGAAGTCCGGCCTCCTCACTGGGTCGACTCAGTTCCTGGGCAGCTTAGAGAGCCCTCCTTGTCCACACCCACCATAGCTGTTCATTTCACTTATAAAATGAGATGATGCACAGATTTTTGGCATTCAGCATAACCATCGATCCTTTGCCATGTGAAGCTTTCTTGTATATAGCTACTGGTATTGTGTGTGTATACATATTCTTTACTCAGTCTTCCAAAGGAGGCTGTGAGGCAGAGTGTGGTGTGTTTATCTACCAGGTAGCATTACCTAAATGCTTCATAGAACTCAAGCACTGGTTGAATAAATGGTAAAGTGGTAGATGCAGAAGTGTGAAATGGAGGGTGAACGAGTGCTGTTAGAGATGACCTGTTAGGAAGGTGGGGCTCTCAGTGGAAGAGGTCTCCTTGGGCTTGGCATTGATTGCATGGTAAATTTTCTGTGATTCAGAATCTGGTTTTCAGCCACACTGACCCAGAAATTCAAGAATGCTGACTTGTATAACCCACTAAAGATTTCTAGCTCCAAATATATCTCAGTAAGGGAAACACAATTAGATAACTTAGAGGGACATGTCAGGAACTGCAAGTTATAGCTACATTGGTTGAAAGCCAGGTGATACAACAGAGTTTTGCATAAATTGTTTCTACAAAGGAGTTTCACGCAAGATAATGTTGGTGATGAGAGATCTGGTAGAGCTGGATCTCCAACAACAAAGCTCAGCTTTCTCGATTATGTCACCTCACTGGTTCTCTCACCAAAGCTGTCAATGGAAAACATAAGCCATCATAATGAAGGTGGAAACAGTACTTAAGAGGGTGAAGTATGGGAGAGGTGTTTTTATATGCATTCTCTCATTTGGTCCTCTTAACAAGGTAGTATTTTCTTCATCGTAGAAATGAGATAACCTTCTCAAAATTACAGTTTATAAGTGGGTTAATACAGATAAATGAATGTAGGATTTCCAGAGTTCCAGATGCAATCAAAGTGGGTCATGCAAAGATCATTAACAGAAATAGTGCAGTAATTATATCCACTTAAAATGCAAATAGAAACTTGGGATAAGAACCACCTACTAACTTCTTTAGAGGAAAATAACGCCTGCCCTTGAGATAAGAGAGGGCAACTCAAAAAGAAAATTCTAAAACAAGCTCTTGGAAATGTTACTGCAGGTTCACTCCTGCAGACACAGTGGTATTGAAGGTGGTTTGCAGTGAATCCCTTCTGTTTTGTGCCCAGCTTCAAACTGCGTCCACAGCCCTTGACTGAAGACGAGCTAGGAAGCGGGAAAATTGGCCGGGAGCTAGCCCTGGTGTGGATGGGCACTGAGGGAGCAAATCCCATCCAACAGCCTTGGTTTCTTCTGATAGAATGATAAGACTGGTGGAAACAGGTAACACAATAGGTGCCCTATGTGTTTTTTTTTTTTTTTAGCAAAATGCTTGGTGGCCTGTTTTCATGACATCTTCCTTTAAAAAAATTCAAAATGACTTGAAAGCAATGACTGTCATTTGTGTCTGAAAGTAGCTACATTGTAGTAAATAATGAGGAATAATGAAAAATCCAGTGGAAATAGGTTTCTCCCAGGAAAGATGAGGGGGTTAAACTCTGAAAGCCTAACACTTACTGATGGGGAGGTGGAAGGCACAGGTGATTTGGGACAATGATTTTTAATATATTGAAAAGCAGATAAATTCTAGACATAATCTTAAAAGATAGAATCAGAAATAATTTACCAAAGGAGCTCAAATCCAAAGGTTCTAGATGGTAGGTCCCTGTCAGGTTAGAAGCACACTGAAAATGCTGGAACGAAGCAGACTGCTGATTCTAGTTGCCAGTTTCTGGACAGTGGCTCTGCTGCCTCTTTTGAGAAGAGCAACCCAGACAGGTACCAGGTAGGTCAACTTTCCATGAGCCCCTGGGGCTAGGCACATGTCTACAACACCTCCGACCCCCTCCCATGGACCCATTTGGCCATGCATTTTAGACATTCAGGTTTGTTTTTTTAAGTTTTTCCCCACTGGTTTTATTTCTGCCCTGTCCATTCAATACTATTTTTCTCTTCCTACTAGAAAAATGTATTGGAAGATTCCTATTCTCTCTTTTAAAGAATAAAACTAATTGTTCTTGAGCATCAGTGATTTCTTGGAAAGTAGAACAAACAGAAGCAGGCATTAATAAAAGCACTATTATCTTTTTTTAATGAGTCAATAATTTTTGTGAAGCAAAATTATTCAAATGATTCATTTGTAAAAATGCCTACTTTTTTTGTTCGTTAAACATGTTGACAGTATTTGGGTTCTCCAGAGAGACAGAGCCAGTAGGAAATTAGATTATTTATCTATCTATCAGATATTTACCTACAGCTAAGAGAAATACATCCTATTTGTTCCGTATAGATGTGTATATGTGTGTGTGTGTGTGTATATATATATAGTTGATGTATATACAGTTGAACCTTAAACAATCATGGTGTCAGGGGTGGCAACTCCTACCACCCCCCTACAGTTGAACATCTGCACATAACTTCTGACTCCCCACTTGTTCTTTGGTATCCACAAGGATTTTGTTCTAGTACCCTGCATACAGTTTTCCATTTGAGGTCAGTTGAAGCCATGTATGTGAACCAGGGGATATGGAAGGCCTAGTGTATATCCATTTTTTAAATCTGCATATAAGTGAGCCTATGCAATTTAAACTTGTGTTGTTCAAGGGCCAATTGTACATATAGATATAGATGTAGGTATAGCTATAGACATAGATAAAGATATCCATATGGATATACATATAAATACATATAAATGTATGTGTGTGTATATATATATATATATCAGGGGTGAGCAAAAGGAGGTTTACAGTTGTTTGTATGAAAAATAATTAATAAATAATAATACAAGAATAAACTGTGTTTTGCATACTAACAGCTATAAGCTTATTTTTGCCTACCCTTGTGTGTGTGTGTGTGTGTGGAGAGAGAGAGAGACTTACTATGAGGGATTGGCTCTTACACTTTCAGAGGCTTAGAAGTCCCATGATCTGTTTTATAAGCTGGGTACACAAGGAAGTCAGTAGTATAACTCAGTCCAAGTCTGAAGTCTTTAGAACCAGGACAGCTGATGGTATTAGTCCCAGTCCAAGGACAGGAGAAAATGAGATGAGATGCCCAGTTCAAGCAGTAAGGCAGGAAATAAAGGGGCAAATTATGCCTTACTCTATTTTTTGTTCTATTCAGACTCTTAACGGATTGGATGGTGACCACACGCAGTGGGGAGCGCCATCTACTTTACTGAGCCCACTGGTTCCAATGCTCATCTCATCCAGAAACTCTCTCACAGACACACCCCAAATAATGTTGAATCTGGGCACACCACAGTGAGTCAAGAGGACACATAAAATTAACCATGACCACTAGTCTTAAAACCCATCTTCATCTTTTGAAATCTATGGCAAAAGATTTAACACTAAGAAACTTACAACCCCTCCTCCCAAATTTATTGAAGTAGAAGACAGAGTGAGTGGTAGACATTTAAATCTGGAAGAATTCCCAGGAATCATGGGCTCAGTAATAGGACTTTCTCTGTTGTTAATTCTGATCAAATGCAGTATTTTCTCTGTCTTAGAATCTCATGTCAAAAGGCCCTTACATAAATGACCACCGTGTGTGCTGGGACACTCTAGCTGGGTTGACACATGGCTCATAGGGGACAGTCCCTATATTCCAAAGGCAGGCAGGGTCCAGGGGGAGAGAGCAGTTCTGTTCCTTGGGATCATCCAAGGACTAGGTCTGCCTAGAGCTCTTCTCAGCCCACCTCCTCCAGGATGTTTTTCTGGTCTGCCGAGTGGAACCTGACTTCAGCACCAAGACCTGGCCCCAGAACAAGAGGAGAGGGAGGAAGTAAAGCCCAGAGGAAACTGTGCACAGGTCTTCAGTCACTCTATACAAAAAGTAGCCATGAGCCCCTACCTAGCTGTACCTTCTGAAATCCCGTGGCATGGCGGTGAAGTGGGAGGCAGGTCTGTTACTAAAAGGAGAAAGAAGGAAAGGGACAGGGTGATAAGCAGAACCTCTTTCACAGCTCCCCATCCACACGCAAAAGCACAATAACATGAGATGAAGATGATGTGGTCGGGACTGGTCAGAAACAGGGATAAAATGACCACTCAGAATTACTTTGCGTTTCATTTTCAGGTGAAGCATAGGAAGCTTACTGAAAGTCGAGGTCAGCAGTAAAACAGGCCCCCACACCACAGATCCTTCTTTCTCAGTGTCAGTGAAACGACACTTTCTCTTTTGCTTTCTACTTGAAGACACCGCCTGGCACTTGTCAATACCGTCAAACACAAGCCAGTGGCCTCAAATGGGTCTCCCTGGCTCTTGGTTCCCCCTATGTCTAATCTCTCTCACGTGGCGCCGATTCCTCATCTCTCCCAATGCAGCCGCTGAGGCAACCAGAAGCTGTGTCTTCATATTTCCTCTCAAAGCCCTGACCGCCATCCCAGCTCCTGGTCCTCCAGAGCCTGGCCCCATGCCGGCCAGCTGTGACAGTTCTTTTCTCATTCCTGTTCATGGACTTCGGGCAGACATGCCCACAAACAGGCCTTTGAATGGTAGCCTCCTAATCTTTTTATTCTTTGTTAAAAAATGCTTTTCATTTTAATGCTTCTGTACTTTGCACTTGAAGTCCTTTTCCTGTTAATGACCTCATGGTGGATGTTTCCTTTAATTGAAGAAAGAACAACAAAGCTTTAGCCATCACCACCCTGCAACTCATGCCTGTTGGTTCCTTATTAAAGTCACACACAATGCACAAACAGCTGTTTTCAAGGAGCTTTTTAACTTTCAGCTCCTGAAGCTAAGAAAGAATAATGACAAATCACCGTGAGGTGCCCCAGCCGGCAGAACTAGCTGCTTTCCAAAATAATCGCTCCTGATGGGGTCCCAGACAGTATATATGTATATTTAGGGAAGGAAATCAGTCAAGAACATTCCTTTTAGACCAGTTGGTAAGATAGACTTAACATAATGGCTTTGGTCCTAAAAGTAGCTCCCCACTCCTTTCATCTCAATTAGCTACTGCACCAGCCTAGGCAAAGACAACAAAAGCTCTTTGAGCAGGCCAGGTCTAAGGGCAGAAGGTAAATTGGTAATTGGATGCCTCTCAGTGGCAGAGGCCTCACAGATAGAGAATGGGGAGCCAGCTGGTGGCCGCTGAGCAGCGGACAAGAGCAGTGTTTGTTCTGCAGTGCTTGCTTCTGCCTGAACTCTGAGCAGTATTTTATTATAGATGGCCGGTGGTCAAAATGCATCTTTGATCTTTCTCTCCTGCTCTTCACAGAGCGCTTTGTTCCTTCCCTGCTAACACCTTATTAATATTTTCTCTTAGGAAGGACCAGGATGTGAATGTATTTTACGTGTGGGTGAATCAGGTAGGTCAACGTGCCACCTCTTCAGCAGTCTTTTCTTCTGAAATCTCATCTGATCTTGTAGAATAGAGGCCCCGGCCCCAGGTTTACAAACTGTTAGCCAAGTATAAATTAGTAGCGAGGTATTTTTTCTGAGTAATAATGGTCATGATAAAAAAGAGAATTATTCGGCTGTTCTGTTAGACACATTAAATCTATGATAACATTGAGGTAAGGTGCAGCCAGGCAGTTACGGGTTTTAAGAGTGGTAAAAATACATCATGAGGAAGGGTTGAGAAATAGTTTAACCACAGGAGTGCCAAGTCCATGGCCCAGGCTGAGAACTCCCTTTTCCCCTCCCTGAAAGCGTTTCAGGACAGGGTGAAATGTCCATTCTATTCTCCTGGCATTTATTAAGCTAAATTGAATTGAGAAGCTGTGTGGAGGGTCAGGTTTCCACACGGGCATTTCCTACGATTGTGAGAGACCGATAAAGCAAGCAGGCTTGTCAAGGAACAACCATCTCGTTTTTGTTTGTTTTTTAACCAGTAAAGGGTATTATAACAATGGCACCTTGAAGTGTTGCTGAAAATCACATCTGTGGATACTGCTCACTTTGTAGACGAGTTTAGCAAACTTCTTGGACGCCAGTATAGACCATCTTTTATTTAAGCTTTTACATTTAATTTTATTTGTAGTTTCTCAGGATATAAACAATAGAAAATCGCACATTTGTTTTATTCTTCTTCTTCGTATTTTTTTTTTACCATTCAGGGATATCACAGAATTTTAATCAGTTGAATGAGCTTCTAACTCCAGTTCTGGTAAAGCAAAGCCACTTCTAAAGTTAACGTATGTTTGATAATTGCTCAGGCTGCTACTGGGGCCTGAATTGCTGCACCCGCCCCACCTGTCCCCCACCTTCACTGGGTAAAGCGTTCTCTCTCTGGCAGGGCTCCCTCAGCAGGCACCACCTGCATGGATATCCCACCCCCTCTCCACCATGCTCCTCCACTGTCTTCCCTCTTCCCTGACCTTCAGGTGTTGCACTGACCACATCTCATCTTGTGTCAAAATGTATATGTCTGTCTCCTCCAAAATCTGTGTCTTAATCATCCTTATGTTCTTAGCATCTGGCACGACTGTGTAGAGACAGGCCCCATGTGCCCATGTAAATACTTGAACGGTACAGGGAGCTATGCATGAAACCTGCTGTTGGGCTGGAGAGTATGTGGATGAAGGAATCTTCCCGTAACTGTGTCAGCTCTGGAGGCTGTGGCTCGTGGTTTGGGGATCACGAATCGGAATGAGTCTATAAAAAATAGGAGGCAACACATTAATTTCTGTGGTCCCTGTGAAGCAGAGCTCATGGAACCGGTTCTATGGGAATCTCTGTTCTTACCTAGAGCGAGGCTCCAAATACCGAGATGGAACAGGAGCGTTGTGCAATTTTTAGCAAGATGACCTCAACTCGGCTTAAAAACACCATGCAGAATTCAGAGGTTCATCCCTTCTTTACAAGACAAAAGTGGCTTTTCAGAAAGCAGTCTGGGACCTGCCATACTATATAACACTCTAGGCTCATAACATAGGAGTGATTACCCATTTATCAGCCACTTCCTACATGATGAGAAGGCACTTTATGAATTATTTTATTTAGCCTTTACAACAACCGTCCCTGCGAGATGGGCATTATTACAGTACCCATTTTACATATGTGGAAGTTGAGGCTCAGAGGGGTTAAGTAGCTTAACTTTTCATGATGGGGCCAAAACTTCAAGCAGCTTTTATTATTCTCCAGAGTCCACGACTATTTACAGGGGAAGGGCTCAGGCCTGTAAAACATTCCAGCACTGTCGCCCAGGTGCTCCTAATCTTGCGCGGTGGGTCTCTCGTTGAGGCATCCAGTGTCAGCAGCGCCTTCCCTCTCCCTCTCTAACCATCATCTTTATCCACTGGGTCCTTGGTGCAGTGGGAAGGAGATGGATCCAGAGGACCGGTGACCACCTTTATGACTTGCCTCGGCTGCGAGCTTGTAATGGTGAGAGCTTGGCTGAGTCACTTCATCTGTCTTCCTAAAACACGAGAAGGTGGCTGAGAATTATCCCCAAGGTCCTCTGAAAAGCTAACATTTTACAATCTTGTTTTTGTTTTGTTTTGTTTGTTGTCATTCTTCCTGAATAATTGAAAAGAATGATTGAATGGGTTCTGACTTTTCATCCTGTTTAATTTGGGGGTGGAAAAACTAAATAGCAAGCCAAAGCTGACTCTGCTGAGTATTTACAATAAGGCTTTCCCAGAGGTTTTGTTGTGTGTGTGTCCTTTGCCATGTGATACATGTAATGGGCCTTCCTGGAAAGGTCAAGGACAGAAAAACATGCGGTCACCTCCGGGCTTGTTGGCGACACCTGGGCTACAAGAACAACCTTGAGACACTTATGCTGTTAGCCATTTTCCAGGGACCTGCCTGAAGGATTTCACAAGCATATGCTTTTTAGATTCCTCTTCTCTAGTTTCCATTAAAGGAATTATCTCACATTTTTCCTTCATTAAACCGAAATCCATGACCATTCTACCTGCCACCCTTATTCGTAAGTGTCTCACATGTGATAGCTGCATTAAAATCATCATTTCCTGAACCACATATGCTTAAAAATATCTTAGGCTCAAAGATGTCCACATTGTTTTTCTTACTTGCCTTTTCTAATTTAATCCTACAAATTTATTCAGTCCTTTTACAAAGAAGAATATATTCTGTACACTCAGTTTTCTATTGATTTTGCGTCAGGCAAAAAACAAAAGAAAAGAAAAGAAAACAAAACAACAACAACAAAATAAAACCACTTTCAGCCTGACAAGAATTTTGTATAAATAAGGGCAAGTATTTTGGATTCCTGTTTCATGGCTTTTGTTCCAAAGTAGAATAATAATTCAATCCATTTTCTTTATTAAACATGTGAGAAGATCACGCTAATGCAATTGTACTCCTGTTGCTTCTAGCACAGGTTTATTTGTTTTCTGTCACTTGTATAGACTTCTTACTGAATTCACCTCTTTTAGTTCCTGGTTCTCTAAGTCTAGCAGCCCTCAGACTAGGGCTGAGACCCTTGGAGGCGACCGGAGCAGCTCAGGGCTGACCTAGAGTGGTTTCCTTTTCCTGTTTGTACCCTGTAAAATGCTACATCGGCTGCCGTCGACCTACTCAAAATCCCTTCTCATCTTTTAGTTGGTCAAAAATCGCTTATAAAGAGGAATCACTTCTTGTGTATAAACTTTAACACTCAGTACATCTATTTCACAGAAGCACTGGAGCAACGAGGACCCACATTAAAGGGTACCTACAATCTGCCTTCAATAACCCTATGTATTTTGCCCTTTGCTGATGTAACAAATGCTTCATGGGTTGAAGCAACACACATTTATTATCCTAGAGTTCTGGAGGTCAGCATAGGAAATGGGTCTCACTGGGGTGAAATTCAAGATGTCAGCAAGATGAGTTCCTCTCTGGAGGTTCCAGGGGAGAATCGGTTTCCTTGCCTTTTCCAACGTTAAGTCGCCTGCATCTCCTGGCTCATGGCCCCATTCCTCCACCTTCAAAGCCAGTAGTAATGCCAGGCTAAGTCCCCTTCATGCTGGCGTCGCTCTGTTTCTTCCTTTTCAATCTCCCTCTTCCAAGTATAAGAACCTTGTGATTACTTTGGGTTCCCTGGGGTAGTCAAGAACGATTGCCCCATCTCAAGATCTTTAACTTAATCACAACTGTAAAGTCACTTTTGCCATGTAAAGTAATATATTCACAGGTTCTAGGAATTAGGGTGCGGGCATTTTGGGGGCCATTATTCAGCCCATCACTGTTCGCCCTCTGGTCCGCAGATTCATGTCTCACACATGCAGAATATGTTCACCCTATCCCAAGTTACCTAAAAGTCTCCGGTCATTTCAACATCTACTCAGATCTAAAATCAAATCTGAGTTTTATCAGTTCAAAAGTCCCAAACTTATTATCTGAGTCATCAGAATCAGGTACAGATGAGACTCTGGGTATGGTCCATCTTGGCCAAAATATCTCTCTATCCTTGAGGCTGTGAAACTCAAGAAACGAGATACCTGCTGTTGGAACATAATAGTGGTGCAGACTCAGGATAACCATTAGAGACAAATTTAAAAAAGTAGATGAGAAAGGAAAAAAGGTAGTCCCCATCCTTTTAAGGAATTCCAAAATCCACTGGACAAACCTTGCTAGGTTTCAGGGCCTGAGGATCACCCTCTGTGGCCAGAGGCTCAACCCCCCAGAACCACCCTTCCCAAGAAACAGTGAATAAATATTGAAGAAGAGTGGGTATGAAAAACTCTTTTACACTACCCAATAAAGATTGCCCCATCTCCCCCCTTTCCAATGGGGTCAAATCTGTGTTATCAGAGTCCAAACCGGGGACACTCAGAAGATCAGCTGTGGGGCAAAACCTCACACATAGTGTGGGGACAGTTCTGCGTAGGCTCAGAGGCTGGGAAGCCTGGGGGTTGTTTCTGCTCTTAGTTCAGGTTCTACCTCATCACGACTGGGAGGCCGCTAAGATGATAACCACTGTGAAACAGAGACAAACACTGGCACAGATGCTTTATTGAAAGAACTCTCGTGTAATGTTTGATGGTTTCCTAAAAGTGAAAATGTCTGTGTCCAGACATCAGTGAACACATTACACTCATCTAAAGAAAATTAAACTTTTATCTGTTCTCATAATTTGTACAAACAAATCAATATGTTTTCTAGCTTACATTGGTTTTGAATTTTAGGCCTCATGTTAATCATGTACAATAAGAAAATATCAGTTTCCCATTTGTATCTGGACAAACAGACACAAAAACAGAGGAATATGCATTAGAGCCAAATTAGAAATATAATTTGGAGTCTAAGCCACTATCCTAATCACTAAAAAATTTAATTTTGTTCATGTGCAAGGAACCTGAAAACTCGTGAAGGACTTTTATATTAAAAAAAATGAGACTATGAAAGCTAGAATATGTTGAGTTATGGCCTTAAGACTGGCTATAAGGATCTCCTCTGCCCCTCTGTGAGTCTTTACTCACATTCTGGAATGTCCCTTTGCTGATCCCAGCCCCATACAAAGGAGAACACAGGAAAGACCACAGTGCATGCCTAGCTTCCTGTCACATTCATGCTAAGGAGCCCACTTGAAAGGTGCTCTGAACATATCCCCACAAGTGCTGACGGGCATTCCAAGCTCCCCAATGCATAACAAGAATTTTTTTACAATCTCAAAATATGATCAGTGAAAGAGATTTTAAAGATTATGTGGTCTAATCCACTAATTTCACAGATGACAAAACAGAGGCTTAGGGAGATTAAAAGGTTGTGTGTAAGGTTAGTAGCTATTTGTGGCAAGGCAAGGACCAGAATTTAGTTCCCTTTCAACCCTGTACATTGTTTCTCTGACTACATGTATGGAAAAAACACAAGTCTTAGTAGTCTTCTGTACATGGTTTTTCCTATGGTACAGGAGTCCCAATGTCAGGGATTGATATTGTCATATTTCCTAAAAACTAAAAATACACGTACACACAGAAACACATCTTGGCAATTCCCCTACATTGTCTACTCAGAAAGGTCAGAAGTAAGTGTTTAAGAGTAGAAGGCACGTTCTCCAAGGCCAGCCCTGGGGCAGAGCCAGATGTGGGCCTCTCAAGCCTTCTCCTCGCCGAGGCAGAGCCTTCCGAATAGGGCACAGGGGCCTGGGGATGGGGTCAAGTCTCACCTGCATGTGATCCCTCCAGATCTCAGACAGCTGGACAGCTGAGCCCATCCCGCATCAGGCTACACACTTTCCATCCCAAGCAGACAGCATCATGATGCACAAGTTTGCGATTCCCACCGTGCCAGGCCTGAACGTGAGTCCCACTAGTATTTGGGGAATATCGTGTGTATGGGGCCGGATACCTCAAAAACATTATCTCGTCCAGACCTTAGAGCCGTCTGCAAGGGAGCCACCGTTATTTGTATCCTGTTAGCCTGAGAGAGGCTAGTGACTTTCTCGAAAGAATACACCTAACAAATGACTGACCCCAGATCTAACAGAGAGGAGGTGGGAAGGAATAGGAAAAACACCTCTAACCCACACTGTGAGCTGCTGGATGAAACAAGGGTACATATGCTCCTACTGTGAGCAGCAAATCAGAGACGATCCTGCTTTAAAAACCATGTACTTGAATTTACTTGTATTCAAATACTGGTGTCCAGAGAGGGCTCAAGAACTACCCCTCATCGCATAATCTCTCTAGCATTCAAAAGGAGGGCAGTGGGGCCAAATGATCCATGACATTCCTTAGACTAAAATATTATCTGATAAACCTACATCTTTAAAGCTCTAACTGCCAGGAAAAGCAATAAAGACCACCAGCGTGTAAGGTACAATTCTTGGATAATCTCCAGTCCCCCTGCACAAATACCCTTAGTGAAACATGTATCTCTCTCTACCCATGTTCAGGTACCATGACATGGCACATTCCTGTTTTAAAGTAAGCAGCTTGCACATATCAGTGGTTTCAAGAATTTGAAAAACTGTAACGTGGAACCAGTAATAACTTGCTAGCAGAGTTTATCCGCTGGGGTAATCCAGCTGACAGAGGTTACAGAGTCATGCAAATTCCAAATGCCATTTCAAAGCCAACCAGGGGCAGAATATGCCCTGATCTGTGTTTGTGATAATGACATTTAAAAGTCTAAAAATTATAGGGTTGTTTACAGAGATAAGCTATTATAAAATAATTGCATCAACTTGCATAAACATAAAAGAAAGCCAATTTGTTGTGGGTGGCTGAAAGAAAAGTTTTCCTCAAAAGAGTGGAGAAGACCCAGTTTCAGACAAAAAACTTCAAAGGCTATTGGGAAATTTGTGGAATTTTAAAAGAGAACCTCACTCAAAGATTTCTCTAAAATTTCCTAAACTTAATAGCCTTATTTTCTTCAGACATCTAATTTAGATGATATACCAAACCCTATAATAAACCTCCCACAGAGAAATAATAGCAGACTGTATACGCTATGGATGCTCGCTGTTCATTCCATTTAAATACAATTATTGAACGTCTACCAAGAGTCAGGCTGCCGGTGTTCCATGGCAGCGGCCACAGAAAGGTCACGATGTTTTCCGAGGCAATTTCTGTTCTGCAGGGGGAATTCACTCTTAATCTTAGAGGCTGTGTCACCTGAGGAATAATGAATAATAATCCAGTTTCATCGTGCTCAGGTTTCTGTTCTCCAAGTCACCGATAGCTTGCACCTCCGTGGTATCTACGAGGCCTGTAAAATGCATGAAGTCTTCACGTAAGTGTTACACTGCCACGGTTAAGGTGGGATAGACTATGAGTCTTTTGCTCTCTGATCCGTTGGACAGCCATTAGTCCCAGGGGTAACATTTAGGGGAGAATTTTTAAAGCTCTATTTTTGGGTCGGCCTGTTTTAGCCATCAACTTAGTGTTCTCTGGCCCAATAAGTGGGGAATAACCACACGCACCCTTAGAGCTGCCGTGGGGATTAGGGGTGCTAATAATTCAAAAGCCTCCATCCAGCCCAATGCCTGAACTGGGTAGGTGATCAATACATGTAGCTATTCCTATTATTGCCACACACTTTTCTTAATCATCTCAGTAGTTGGTCTGTGTTACATTTTTAGTAAGTGTGAGCAGATGGTAGAGAGCATTTTAAAATAAAAAATATGAGTGTATCATTTTTGCAATTTCCCCTGGGCTCATGTCACTTGAAGCAGATATTATTTTATGGGTTGTGAAGTTGAATGAGATTATAAGTTTTTATATATCATGGGAACACTAAATATTACACCATTGTCACGTATACATATATATTTATGCCAGTATATATAGATAAGTTTAGTCATTTTAAAGATTTTAGCAAAATGCATTGATGTTGGAGTCTCCAAATACATAAATGAAGCTATAGTATCAAATAATATTATTTTAGCAAATTTTGGGCTTATGGTAAAGCTTTCTTCTGTAGGCTGAAGTCACATCATTCACACTAGTTTAAGTGAGGAATCTGCAAATTCAACAGTGATTTCAATCCCTTCTAGGTTAAGGAGTACTCTTAAATCAATATTCCATCTTCTCTGTGAAATCTGTTTTTAAAAAGCAGAACAAGGAATTGGTTTGTCTGGCTAATGTTAACACGTGTAAAATCTTCAATTACCGGGGGTTTGAAAGTGGTCAAAGTGAAATTGGGGGCTTCTAGTGCTTTCTCTGGAGCTGCAGGAAGAGAAGTCAATCTTTATTTGACAACTGTTAGAATTCTCATAAAATTTTTTCTCTTTTTAAAAAATCCATAATACATTTCTACAATATCTTGTGTATTTGGAATTCTTAAGAATGTCATAAGAAATCTATGCATGTCATAAAAATATGCACATTCATGCCATGGAAATCTTTACAACACAGTCCTTCACCAGCTCCCCTCTCTCTTCCAGATTACTGACTCCCTGCTCAGGACAAGCATCAAAGATTTCAAGGGTTTGGGCCAAAGAATTCTTTTGTCCACAATTTCTTCTTGACTACATACAAGAGAAAAATAGATGTTAATGAATGCCAAAGGAGAACCTTATTTTCTAAATGACCTGACACATCAAAAGAAAAACTGACTTGTAAAAAAATGTATTTTAAATGTATTATATACAATTCAAAAGCATAAAAAAATACACAGTGTGTGCGTAGGCACCCACTGCCTCCTTCTTTTCTTGGGAAACACGACATTATCTTTGCACGATGTTTTTCTTGCTAGTTAGCCAATGCTCTCTTTTGTTTTATCATTCAAGGCCTAGCCCTGATTTCTGACATCACATGACAGGGTTGCTATAGGAACAGTGGCTTTGTGTGTCCCTGAGGAAACAAAGGGTGATTTTCATCTGAGGACCTCAGAGAAGGCTTGGTTCCCTGTTGGTAAATATTGTGGTAACTGGCACATTAAATGTTATCGGCAAGATCCCCCTTACATTTCACGTGTTCTCTTTCCAACAACCGCTTCTTACAAGCGTGTGTTCTTATAACAGCCTGGGGATGGGGTCACAGGCTGGGATACAAATGAGGCCTTGCAGGGTTGGGTATGACCACCAGTGAAAGCCAGTAGTAGGATTTTGAATCTTGGCTTTTGTCTTCTGAATCCCAAGTCACAGCTGTTCCCAGGAGATACCAGGTTGTGCTGTCACTTTTTTTTTTTTAATCTTGGTACACGTGTGATCAATTTTAAAGTAGATGAATAGTCAATCAGATAGATAGTTCTCCAGCTTTCCGAACTCCTGCCCAGTGTCATTCACCTAATTCAGGTAGCTGGTTTACATGTGTATACAACTTTCATGAAAAATCCAGAAAAATTCAAAATCTCTATTAAAAAAATACATTGCCATGATTGAAGTTACAGTTATGACATCAAACTCTTATGTAACTGTGTAATTTTTTACAGATATATTATATTTATTTAGTATATTTATTTTACTCATTCATCCATAAAATAGTTTGACATTTTTCTTACAACATTCATGTTGTAAAGTACACAAATTGTAAGTGTATACAGTCCATTATAGTTTTCTAAATGAGCACACATGTGTAACTACCATCCAGGTCAAATTGTAAAGCATTACCAGCACCCAGTAACTTCAAATCAGAGCCTTTAAAAAAATAACCACTGTGCTGACAGCTTCCATTGTAAATTCATTTTGCCAGCTTTTGTAGTTTATATAAATGGAACCATCCAACATCACACAGCGTGTATACTCTTTTGTGCCTAACTGTGGTATGTCTGATGGGTGTACATACACAGTTCGTTCTTATTTCATTGCTGTCTGAATTCCATTGTATGAATATAATCCAAATTATTCAGAGTTATATTTAGCATTATACCGTTAATAAGCATTTGAGCTGTTTCCAGTTTGGGGTTTTTGTGAATAAAGCTTCTGTAAGCATTCTCACAAATATCTTTTTATGGCTATCTCCACTCTTTTCTCTGGGGCAACATTGTCAAATTCACTTATTAGTTTTAATTGTTTATCTGTATATTCTAATGAATATCCTATCTACACAGTTATGCTATCTATGAAAAATGGCAGTTTGTGTTCTTTCCAATCTTGAGATTTATTTATTTTGCTTGTCTTATAGCACTGGACAAGAGCTCCTGTGTACCATTACATAGAAACTATTGTAGTGGACTCCCATTCTGAAGCAGACAGTTTTTAAAGTTTTGTTATCCAGTACAATATTTCTGTAGGTTTTTTATGAGGCCTTTATTAAATAAAGGAAATCTACTTCCATTCACAGATTGCTTTACCATGAATGGTTTCTGAAAATATCGGGCACTTATCTGGTATCTATTGACAATCTCATATAATTTTCTCAATCACATTGTTTGAATCTTCAGTCTTAAATATGCATTCATAAGAAAAACACAACATGATTGTGATCCGTTTTTTATCATCATGTTGTTTTGTTAATATTTTTGTCTAGTATTTGTGTACCTGTGTTTATGAGAGTGATTTACCTGTAATCTTCCTATTTTATGACATCTTTTTTAAGTTTTGGTATTGAGGTTCTGCTGGCCTCATAGAGAGAGCCTGGATGTGTTTCCTCTTTTTCTATTTTCTGGTTGAGTTTTAGTAAGATCAGTGTGAGTTCTTCTTTAGGTATTTTTAGTGATTTTATACTACAGTCCCCTGGAACTTGAGTTTTCTTACTGAGAATGTTTTAAATTCTGGATTCAGTTCCAGATTCTTCTCCTTGTAGAAGAAACAGGATTATAAAGCTTTTCTATGTCTTCTTGTTTTTATTCTGAGAAATTATGTTTCTAAGGAATTTTGTTTCTTTCATCTTAAGTTTCAAATTGATTTGCAAAACATTTTCCATAATATCCTGTTTCCTAATCCCCAGAAGCTGTGACTGTGTTACCTTACATGGCAAAAGGAACTTTCAAATGTGATCAAGTTAAGGATCTTGAGATGGAAAGATTATTCTGGATTCTGTAATGAACCAGTATAGTCACACACATCCTTTTAAGAGGAAGACAGGAGGGCTTGAGTCAGAGAAGGAGCTGAGATGACAGGAGCAGTTGCTGCCATCTCTGAAAAGGGCAGAACCCAAGGAATGTGGGCGCTTCTAGAAGCTGGAAATGGCAAAGAAGCCGATTCCTCCCTTTGGCCACAGAATGCCTGCCAACACCTTAATTTTAGCCCCATAAAACCAATTTCAGATTTATGATTTCCTGTACTGTCATAATAAATCTGTGTTGTTTTTAGCTATCAAGTTTGTGGTAATTTGTTATATCACCAAAGGACACTGATACAATCTGCCATTATTTTTAATGTCTTTATGATCTATAGTGATGTCCCCTCCTTTTCATTTCTAATATTATGCATTTGTGCTTTTCCCTCCTTTTTTTTTTTTATCAGTCTCACTAAGTTCTTGTCTGTTTTGTTAGTTGATTCAAAGAACCAAATTTTGGATTTATTAATTTCCTCTACTGCCTACTTTATATTTCTTTGATAACTGTTCTGATTGTTATTAATTCCTCACTTCTAATCCTTCTGGTTTTAGCTGAATTTTCTTTTCTTGTCTTCTAAAATAGGTTATTTAGATCTCTGATTTTCATCCCAGGTGTATGTCCAACAGAAACAGAAACACATAGTACCGAATGACACACGTAAGACTGTTTGTAGTTGTCTTTGTACAGTAGCCTCAAACAGGAAATAACTGAAATGTTCATCTGTGGTCTTGTATATTAAACTAAGTATTAAATTTGTGTCCTAAACTAAGGAATTTGACTTTTATCCTGAAAGACAGTGGGATAAGTTAGGTGGGACATTGTCAGGTTTTGAGCACTTGAATGACATTCTCAGCAGGTGTTTTTTAAAGCTCCTCCTTCTGGCACAGTTTGGAGATGCCCTGGTGGGGCCAGACTGGGTGAATCTCAGCCAAGAGGAGGCTGACTAGTAACCTAGGTGGCTGGTGCACTGACAACATAGTGATGAGGATGGACAGGTGCACACAGTAACATTAATACTAATGAGACAAAATCTGTGGTTCATGGCTGAACGTGAGCAAGTGATGTCCACAGTCTGGGAGGACTTTGAGGCCCAAACACCTGTCTTGTCCATCTCCCTTAGATTTCTCGCACCTCTCACATCACTGCACTTCCTTGACAACCCCCTCCATGGAAACTTCTGCCTCAGCGACAATGATAGCAAGCTCTCTTGACTTCCTGCCTCTTGACTGATCTGTTCTTCTGTCTCTTCAGTGGCTTCTTCTCAACTTGAGCTCCAACTGCTGACTTTTCAGAGGATAGCTCTGTTCCCTCTCTGTTTCTTGTCTATACTCTGTCCCTGCATGCACCCATCTTAAGATAAGTAACCCATATGGACTAATGACTCACAGACAACTCTGTCTAGTTCCACTCTCTTCTCTCGACTCCAAACTCTTCCCAGTCCTTCACACACACACACCATCTCTGACCAAGTGTCCTAAGATCATGCCTGCCCATTATGGGGAAACCCGCGTTTCAGTCCCTGTATCTATTCCATTCCTTATCTTTATCTCTGAAAACCAGATCACCTATCCAGTTACTTAAGCCAAACCTGGGTTCATTTTCTCTTTTGTTTAAGGGCTCCATGTCATTCCAAGGGGAAGAAAAAAAAGGGAAAAAGAGGAAGTCTTTACCAAGGTCTGAAAAACCTTCAAAGACCTGACCATACCTACCCATCCACATCTCAAAACTCATGTCTGGCCACTCTCCGTTTATTCAGTAAGCACTGTGGACTCCTGGCTACTCCCCAAGCAAACCACACCCATTTCTGAGTTGGGCTTTGATACTCAGATCCCAACTCCTGCTGCCTGGAAAGCTCTTCCCCCATTTCTTATTCCGGAGGCCTCTGTTTAGATGCTGCTTCCCCAGGAGGGCCCGCCCTGGTCCTTCTCTCCAGGAATGCCTGTCTCCTCTGCCCTTTATTCTCATCTCGGCACATGGTTATTTTCTTCCTGACCTCTCCTGACAGGTTGTGATGACACTGGCATTTTCTATTTTCTGCCATGCTATCTGCAGCCACGGCTGGATGGCACAAAGGGACCACATCCTTTGTCCTCATCCAGTGACACCGGTGTTGAGTGGATCTGGAAACAAATGTTCAGAATTCTGTTTACCAAGTCAGGGAACAACAGTAATGGTAGTTGTTTTGAGGGTTTTGAGATGGAGAAATTTTTGTTGTCCTCATTATGCTTGACTACATAACACAACTTGAACTGTATGGATCACATTACTTTTACAATCAGAAAAACAAAACAAAACTGACAATAGCAAAGACACAAAAGAAGCATTTATTGTGTGGAGTACTATTATTGGAAACTTGTTTTTGAATGAAGATGCATGGAGGGGTTCACCCTTGCTTCACTGGAAAGCCTGAACAACCCAAGACCCAAACATTCCATCAGCATTTTACTTTCTGGGCTTTATAACAATGAGATAGTTACATGTATATATTTACTGCATGTGGGTGGAAATGACAGGAGGATCAGCACTTCTGGCTTCTTTTTAAATCTTGGGTCTAAATCAAGGGTTTTCATTTGTACTAGTTGGTCTTTTTTTTTTTTTCTCATTTCTCCTTGAATTTTAGAAAGAGAAGGTTTGTGTTTTGTTTTGTTTTTTAGCATATATCCCACAAGACTTCAAATTGATTTAAAGGGCATAGGGTTGGATGCAGTTGCCTTTCTGCCCAGAGGGTGTAAACTCTTTCTTAGGAAAACTCCCCACTGACTTCCCAAAATAGCAGAGTAAATGTGGCTGAACATGTTTTCAGTCTAAACAGATCTATTTATGTGGGTTCATAAGTGAGTCACATCTATACTTTTATTTTATTTAGAGCAATTGGCAAGGTATTACGAAGGGCCATTCTGTTGACTGTTATCCTATATATTCGGGTGAAGTTTCTTAAAATTGCAACAGCCCTAATAACATTGACTTAGTGTGAAGGGCTCCTTTGCAAGTTAGCTTTCAGTATTCTATATCACAGGTATGGAAACTGGGACCCAGAGGTTAAGTCACTGGCTGCTGGTCTCAGGGTCAGTATGAAGAACCCACTGGCTGTCACTTCTCTTATAATACCTGTGAGAGTCTCTCCTCCTTTCTCCACTTCCCTGCCTTTACCCAACCATTTCCCTCAGGCTTCAGCCCCTAAAGTAGGAAAGAAATAAAATTAAAGCCAAAACAAGGTGATGACTCATTTGTGAACCCAGACTAATTAGCCTTCAATATCACACAGCATGTATGGCTAATTTTGAGACTGCTTACTTTTTACCCAGTGGAACAGCATAATAAAGTCACTTTCTTGAGGAAATAATGGCTGTTCGAAAACAGAGGGGAGACCGCTCTCCCTGTTCCGCTGTGCGTTTGGAACTCCGTTGGCTGCACTGAGAACAGCCGTGCTACAATTACCCCTTTCACCACTTCCTCCACCTGGAAAAACCACATGAGTCAGAGTCATGAGTGTGGTTTCATCCACAACCTCCTTTCTCATGGATTGAAAATATGCTTTTACTGGAACACACCCTGATAAATCTCGGAGTTAACAACTCAGAATGTATTTTTATTTAACAAAACGGAACATGGTGGCAATGCTTCAATCAAAGCCAAGAGAGAACAAATGCGATGCATCAGGGTTCACAAATTCTCTGCGATGGTCACGTGCTTCAAACGACATAGTAATTCACCCTCGACGTGGTTAGTTAAGGAAGTCTTGGTCCAGCGGTGCAGAGGAAACAGCACCAGGACTGCGGAACACACAGAACTGTGGGCTGGCTAGCTCCATGTTCTGTTCATTATTATGTAGGAGACAGTCCACGGCAGCTGCTCCAGCTCCCTGAAAATGGAGTGATTCGTTTCCCATCATGAACAGAAACAGTGAAAACAGTTTTCACCCATTATTTTATCATCCGTGCTTTGAAATATGAGTTCAATTCTTGGCAGTTCTGAGCTTTGAAGGAGATTGTTTCATGAGGCAGAGAATTTACACTATGGTCTCATTTAATTGCCTCTTCCATACCGAAGTGTTCTGAAAAGCAATCTATTCCTAGGCAAGACAATGGACATTCAAACTGAGCAGAAGGATTAGCCTCCTCAGACAAACAAACAAGCAAGGAGCTGAAAACTATAATAACGGGCTTCAAGGGAGAAGTGTCCAAGGGTGGAGGCACCAGAGAGATGCTGTGACCTCAGGCAAGTCACTTAACTTCTCCAAACTCTAATTTACTCACATGAAAATGAAGATAATGATACCTGTCCTGACATCGTCATTGTTATAAGACAAAATGAGATGTTTTATGTGAAAGCACGTTGAAAATTCTATATCACAACCAACTGTAAAATGCTATTTAACTCCACTGCAGGAACTTCCCTTCATGAAATCTGGTGTGTAGAGATTAGCTATTCAAAAAAAAAAAATCTATAAAAATTAGAACTTGAAATCTACAAGCTCAGAGTTTGTATTTTTCTGTTCCCCGTACCTAAGTAGAGATATTCAAAATTTATTTATTTAGAGTTTGTTTGCATTATATTTCTAGAAAACAATGTTTGATTTTCAAAACAACAGAGATAACACTCTGGCTGTAACATGATAATTGTGTTTCCAGGAAAGCTTACACTGTTAAAGGTTCTTTCACAAACTATTGATTTATTGGGGAATGTGGGAGATAGATAGGTTAGATTGTATCAGACTTACAATTGCAAAACTTTTTGTTTGTTTGTTTTTGTCAAAGGGCATTCTAATCGTCAACTAATTCAATTATTGTCTATGTGTAAATTTAAGCCTAAACATCATTGAGCAAACTCCACATTTGATCACATCTGTGCTTTAAGAGAAGTGGTCTTTCTCTTCCTCTCACCACTATTTCAGTCATTTACATGGTGCTTTTTACACATTCTAAACAATGTTGTCACTCAATGTTAGGATTTTTTTTAATCCTCACCTGAGGATATGTTTATTGATTTGATAGAGAGTGAGAGTGAGAGAGAGAGAGAGATCAGTTGCTTCCTGCATGTTCCCGCACCAGGGATCAAGCCCACAACCTTGGTATGTGCCCTGACTTGGGATTGAACCCGTAAACATTTTGTGCAAGGGGCAATGCTCCAACCAACGGAGCCACCTTACCAGAGCAACAGTTAGGATGTTTAATGCACAGAGCTACTCAAAGTGTCTCTGTTGCCCAGATGATAACAATGAATAACAACCAACTCTGGCTTCTAGTATTACACAGAATTTATTCCCAGAATAATGTACCTTTTTATACCCCATTAAAATAATATAACTACTTGCTGTAGAATTAATGTCTGTATTGTACTTTTATTCCAATTTTTAAAATGAAATTAAACTCTTGAAAACACATTTCCATGTTAGGTTGAGTAATACTAATAGTAATGAGGACAATAACAGAATTAGCAGCTCCCATACATTGAGTACATATTGTAATGTTTCAGTGTCATTTCAACATCACTTTGTGTTAAGATGCTTTATGGTGAGAGTGTGCCAGATAATCTGGTTCACTACAGCCTCCATCTCTCAGGCTACCAAATGGTGCTCTAAACCCAGGATCAAAATGATAATAACAACACTTCTCCCTTTTTAGTGCTTAATGTGTGACGGACTTGCTAAATGTTTTAATACAGTTATTTTATTTAATCTGCATAACAGAAGTTGAAAGGTACTGTGACATGCATTGCATAGATAAGGAAACTGAGCTTCAGAGGGTAAAGTAACTTCTCAAAAAAATTACAGCTGTGAATTTGCCAAATCGTAATTTTAACCGAGGCAGATATGATTTCAATGTTTGAAGTCGTAAGCATGGCAACATTTGACTTAAACAAGAGGCATTACAAATAATGCTGAGTGTCCCAGCAGAGCAGGATTTTCTATTTCTATTAAACATACACCACCTTACAAAGAAAGGTACAAGTGGTAAAGCAAACAAACAACCCTACCAGATCTGGGGCCACGCTCAGTTTGTCATCCTATAATCTGCGTCCGTGGAACATCTGTGAATCAGCAGAGCTGTCTAAACGGCTTGGAGTCAGTAGGGGCAATAGGGGACTAGCTTACAGAGAACTTGCGTCTTCTTTTATAAAAGAGAGAGTTAGGGCAATTGGAACTGTGTCCAGACAGATTTGGGGTCACGAAAACAAAACTACCTTCCTGCCCTTTGATTTTTAATCTGTACCTTGATTCGAAAGCACTTCTGAATGAACTATAAAGCTTCCCCCACCTCCCCTGGCTCGCTGCATCCCGAGGAGAGATGAAGCTATTCTCTCCACAGGAGCGAGGAAAAGAGGGATTAATCAGCTGCTGTACGAGCGACATTGAACGGTCTATGCCAGACAGCTCTGTGGAGTGGATCGACTCATTAGGTTAAACAGAGGTATGTCTGGCAGGTTATTTATCCTCAGGAGTTTATTGGGAAGCCACACTGCTTGCAAGTGGATCACTATGGAGATTATTTTGAGATTTTTTTCGTGCCCAGATGAACAATTGATACCGACACTTTTTAAATATTCCAGACTGAATCATTACAGTCCTGCTCCTCTATGTATATACTTGTGGATCATAAACAATGTGCCATGATTTATGATAGAGTGAAGTTCTTTTATATCACATCTCATTTAGTTCTCACAATACCTCTAAAAATATAGGTACCAATATTTTCCCCAATTAATAGGTGAAGAAGTTGAGGCTTCGGCATGTAACTTGCTTAGGGATAAAAAGTGGACTCTTAACCAGGTGGTAGAACTTCAAAAGTCTGTTTTTAAGTTCTGTAATGTAGACTTTTGAGCTTGGATTATTCATTTATTAGTGTGCTATAGGATTTACTGACCCATAATTATCTTTTAAGACAAAAGCCTGTGTAGCTTTCTGTTACCCACCTTCACATAAAGTGAGAGGTGATTTCCACGGAGGTTGAAATCCTGGACAGTCCGTGAGTTCCATGAGGAGATAGTGATATCTCCACATTACTGACACCATACCCTTAAAGTATTTGTTCTTTCAAATTATTTGAAAAACCTGATTTTGAGAAATAATATTTCTGGAGGATTGCCCAAAAGATATGTAGTTCACACATTCTCCTAGTCTAGATTTGATTGTTAAGTAAAACCAAACGAGCTGCAGACTGCGAACTTGGACTTTATGCATTTGGCCCTGGATGGACGTGTTTTATTGACTATCATTGATATTGTGCTTACTTACTGCATCAAGGGGTGCTCTAAGCATTTAGTATGGGTATGCTGTTCAGAAAGGTTTTCACCTCATCGTCCACTATTTTCCAGGGGAAATGTACCTTGATTTCTCTTCTTGCCATTCTATATGAATTCTTTATTTTTCCTATTTTCTACCTGAGCCTTGATTTCAATGTTTCTTGACTGACTCAGCAATTCATATCTTATACTTTACTTCAAACAGACTTGGATGTGAACACAATTTAGTCCTAATCAACCATCAAACTGAGTAACTAAAAAGTTCTCATCACCTCTCCTCTCATCCCAGAGCTGGAGACACCATTTGCTGGGCTTGGCGCAACATGAGAGTGTGGAACTGGTTGGGGACAATGAGTCGAGTCAATTTCCCTTTTCATGGATCTCCCACCCTGACCCAAGGAGGTACCAGATCATGTGGGAAAACCTGCAGATGGGCCCTCCAGGGGATGTGATCCTCCTGATTGAAGAGCCTTCCTGAACCTGGGGCCCTACTCGATGTGGGACCTCACTGGGCATAGGAACAGGTATGACTGTGCCAGCTCCCCGTCCGTGAAGCCACCTCTACCCCAGCCCTCTCCTGGTTCTCCCAGACTTTTTTCTCATTTGCTTCTGCTCTCATCCAACCTGGAATTCATGGCGAAATATATCTCAGCCCCACACTGACCAAGCCATACAGTCCAGCACGGTCCCTCCCATGGTCAGCTTAGGAACACCCACTAATTTCCAGCTGTCCAAGGCAGGAGAAAATCAAGAGCCTTACAGCGTCTGGCACCTTGCTCTTTTTCTCCACATTCCCAGAATTTGGTGGGAAAGGTGTCACTGGCACTCCTGCACAATCTTTCAGCATTCTGAGACCGTAACTCCAAAAAGCTGTCCGTGCGCTTGCTATCTTCTCCGCTATCTGGGCTTCGGTTTCCTCACAGTGAATGAGCTTTGCCCTTTTTAGATTGAAGGTTAATTTTTTTTTTAATGAAAAAAAGGCAAACGAAATGGGAGGTGAACAGCTTTGCTTCCTGTCATCTATTCTCTTCCAGTCATCTCTTAACATCACACTGTCCACTAGTGGTATAACTTTTATTCTTTTTCCTACCCTAAATACAGCTAATAGGGTTACTTCTGCCTTCCCGGAGAACAGTAGTAAGGGCAGGCCTGTTCAGGTTCAGCACTCTTGGTTCTGTTCTTAGGGTTCAGTCATTGTGCCAACCTTTGAGTTGGTCTTGTGCGAACTCCTTGCCATCCCCACCATCATCAACACATGTCAGTGAGTTCTTTGAGAAGCCAGTTTAGTCCTTGTAGACAAACCCCTCATTACTCTTCATCAAAACCTTCCATTATTGTATTGTTCAGTCATCTCAACTCAATGTGTGCTTTCAGATGCAGACCCTTAGAGGCAGTACAGCCCAAATGTAGTCATGGGTGCTGTGGACTGAATGTTTGCGTGCCCCCAAATTCCCATGTTGAAACCCTAACACACAGTGTGAGGGTATTAGGAGGTGAGACCCTTGGAGGTGATGAGGTCAAGAGGGTAGAGCCCCCATGATGGGCTGAGTATCCTTATAAAAGAGACCCCACAGAGGTCCCTTTCCCTTTGCCAGGTGAGGACACAGAGAGACGATCCCATCTGTAAATCAGGAAGCAAGCTCTCACCAGACACTAAATCTGCCAGCTCCTTGATCTGGGACTTCCAGCCTCCAGACTGTTTGAAATGAATGTCTGTTGTTTAAACCACCCAATCTGTGCTGTACTGTGTTAGTAGCTGAATGGACTAAGACGGTGGACACTGGAAGGAGATCTGGCTCTGGCTTCCAGCTCTGCCGCCAACCAGCCATATGACCCTCATAAATTACCTAGCTTCTCAGCACCTCAGTCTTCATCTTTAAATTGGGGCTAGTAAGAGCACCTCTTTCACAGACTTGGAGTGAGGATTAAGTAAGCAAATAAGCGAAACTCCTGAATGGAGCCTGGCACGGAATTTTGGCTCAATAAATACCGGTTATTAGCGTTCTTTGGGAGGGCATATATCCTTAGTCACAGGCTTCACCAGTCCTTCTTGCCCCACTCTGCTTGGCTCTAGAGGCATTTGAGCTGTGACAGCTCCCTGAAGTCACAATGGAGTGTGCAACCCTATCACCCCAAGTTCTACCAGAACTAAGTTTCCACCTCACAGGACAAACCTGTCTACATTTGAACCTAGAATTTTCCCATCACATGCACACTTTACAAGTGAGACGGGTCCTCCGGGACCTTGCTATGATGTGCCTGAGGGTGGACAGCTGCAGCTGCAGCGAGGTCCCTGTACCTCTCTTTGCAGACAAGTCTTCCTTTGGCAATTTGCAGCAGCTGCAACAATAACAATGTCAGGGGAGAACCCAGAAGGTTCTATTAGGGCAGGGGATGCACACCTGGGGAAGGTCTGGTCCGTCAGCAGAAGAGCCAGCCAAGCAGCAAACGTCTTCTGCCACCTCCTTCTCTGGGCTGCCGGTCCTGTTTGATATGTTTTCATCCAGTTCTTTCAATGCGGTCTCCTCTGTCATGTCATTGCAAAGGCACCCTTTGGGGAAGGCCAAGTCCCCTTTCTCACTCCCTTCCAGCACCTCACACTTCATACCTGGCAATATATCTGGTTAAAAATATGTCGTGTGTTTTTTTTTCTTTCTAAGTAATTTAGAATAAACTGGCCAGCCTGGGAATTAGGGTGTCACAAATAAACAGCTCTGAGAGCTAACACAGGGAGCAATGCCACCAGTTTAAACCCAGAGACAGAAAAGGATAAAAACAAGGACCCTGAACCCCCAGTCTATAGCTCTTCTCAGAATCCCTGCCAGGCAAGAAGCCCCTGGGAAAACCCACTGTTGCCATGGAGACGGAGCCCTGGTGCTCTCATCAGCTCCTGACTCCTTCCCAGGCCACAGGGTTTAAACCTGTGATGTTTGGCTGGTACCGCCCTGGCTCCCAGACGGCAGGGGTTCGGTTTGACTTTGTTGTTTGCTTTCTTTTTTATAAACTACTGGGACCTTAAATATATGCTTAATGAAAAACACACACAACACAAGCCACCACCACCCCCGCCTGGATAAACGTGCTGTGGACAGACAGTATGACCTTGAGCAGGTATAAAGCAGTGGGCCACATGCTCACAGATTTAACAGTTCAAGAGAGATTGTCCAGCCTTCCCTCGTGGCTGCTGGAGACCCCTTTTCGCAGACAGGTGGAACTCGAGGCCATGGGTGCTGTGACATTTCCTAAAGAAGCCCAATTACAGAGATACCTGTGATCAATTATTTCTGCTGATCTAATGCTGAAAAAAAAAAAAAGGCCCCAGGCGCCTCATGCAGCCGAGGTTAGACGGTGCGGGGGAAAACTGCACCCGGGCTGGACACGCTGCTCAGAGCCGAGGAGGAGCAGCTGCTTCTGCCTGCTCCTGCTTTCTTGCGCCACCCAGCTCAACCATCTTTTTTAAGACTATTTTTTACAGCAGTTTTAGGTTCACAGCAAAACTGAGGTGAAGGTACAAAGATTTCCCATATGCCCTCTGCCCCCACACATAGAAAACCTTCCCCATGATTATCAGTCCCCACTAGATGGTACTTTTTTTACAACTGATCAACCTATATTGACACATCATCATCATCCAAAGTCCATAGTTTACATTAGGGTAATTCTTGATATTGTACATTCTGTGGGATTGGACAAATGTATAACGACATGTATCCATAATTTTGATATCATCAAGAATATTTTCACTGCCCTAGCCCTAAAAATTCTCTGTGCTTTGCTTATTTATCCCCTTCTCCTCCTAACCCCTGGCAACCACTGATTTTTTTACTGCCTCAATAGTTATGACTTTTCCAGAATGTCATAGAGTTGCAATCATACAATACGTAGTCTTTTCAGATTGGCTTCTTTCACTCAGTGATATGTATTTAAGGTTCCTTTGTGTCTTTTCATTGCTTGATGGCTCATTTCTTTACAGTGCTGAATAATATCCCATTGTCTGGGTGGACTGCAGTTTATTCACCTGCTGCAGGACATCTTGACTTCTTCCAAATTCTGGCAATTATAATAAATTATTATAAATACCTGTGTATGGGTTTCTTTGTGGGCATAAGCAGTCATCTTCTTTGAGGAAATACCAAGGAGCTCGGTTGCTGGATCTTATGGTAAGAGTACGTTTAGTTTTGTAAGGAATTGCCTGCCTATCTTTCAAAGTCACTTCACTACTTTATGTCCTACTGGCAGTGAATGAAAGTTCCTATTGCTCCCCACATACTTGTTTGTGGGTTGGTTGGTTGGTTGTTTTTTACCATCTGCCCATCCCCTTTTCTTGACAAAATACGCCTGAGTGGAAGTTATTTTAGTCAGAATTATTCAAAGAGTTCCCAGACCTTAAGCTCATCGCTGTGATCTGAAGATCTCAGTCAAAAACCTCACTTGCCTAGGAAGGAAAATGTATTTCTTGCCAGACATAAAAACATAAGGCATTTCAGATATCAGCATTGCTCTGCACTTTTAATTAAATAACCCAATCTATTACTTACAGTTTCTGTATTTATGGCATTTTCAAATAGATACTTGACAGCAATATAATCAGGGCATTTTAAACAATAAAGTGTCCTTTTTGTTGACCAGACAACTCTGCTAAATATTATCCCAAGAGAAATGTGGAATGCAAAGCTTATTTGGAAGCAATGTTTTTTAAGAATCTGATTTGAAAATGTTCCTACCTTTGGTTGCACAACTATCCGTTGAGGTCAGTGATCCAGTGCGAGCCAGATGAGGAACCGTGAGTGCCCCATTGGAATCTCACACAAGGTCCAGTCCCAAATTCACTTTATAATAACAGCTGCTGTGACACTATCAAGACCTAAGCTGCCCTATTAAAGCAAAGACATAAAAACTGGGGTGGGTGGGGCAGAGGTGTCACTACAGTGGCCCCAGTTTCACTGTAGCCCAACAAAAACATGATGGGCTTCTCCCGGGTTCCCACACACACTGACCCCTGAACTTTTGCCAATGAAAGTCGTCAGAATGTAGAATGAATAGAAATGGACAAATACAAAATGGACAAATACCAATGTATGGGCTTAGTACGGGCTTAGGTCTACAAGTAAATAGAACAGCAACTTTTTATTGGCTACGTTTAGATAACGCTAGATAAGAATTTAAAATTACTCTCTAGCTGTTCTGCAGCCTAACTGGAACATACCCAATGGCATTTTAACGGTCTCGATTTTGGCCATAAGTAAAAGTGCCCAAGCCAGGAAGGTGGGAGCCCAGGGTGTGCTGAGCTATTTCCAGGACGGAGAGAAAGGTCCCAGCGCTCTGTGTGCCGGGGGACAAGGGGAGGAGGATAATGACACCATGCCCTGGTTGCTGTCTTTGCTGCATGAATACAGACCAAGCCCGTGGAGATGACCATGTGATGACATTATACCAAGAAGGTGACTTCAGGATCTGGTCTCTACGTTTAAGAGAAGAGTGCACAAAATGCCATATATTTGAAAATTTGAAAAGTAAAATAGGCATGAAAGCATACAGAAATAGAGTATTTGGCCCTGATAATGAGAACAAGAGGAACTCAAGGCAGCGGGAGGCAGGAAAACATTCCCCAAGTTCCCACTCAGGAAGGTACTTCCAGAACCTGGACATGGAACAGGAGGCCCCACCCTGGGTTAGTGACCACCAGGGAGATTCCTCAGAGAAGTACTTCCTGGCCCTGCAGATGGGAGGTGAGACCAAAGCCACAGAGCCTCTGGACAGGGAATGGTAATCTCTTCTAGAAACACTTCCTCACCAGTGTCTGTGATATCACAATATACCACTAATTACAGCAAACAAAACCTTCCAGTAACACCTCCAGGGTCTTTCTGAGGGGGTGACTCCAAGGAGCTGTGGGCTTCCTTTTCCAAGTTTACTATTTTTCTATCCCATTTAAGTAAGCTTACAAGCTTTGTAAGGAATAGAGCATAATAATTTTAATTAATGTAAACTTTTTTTAAAAAAACGGAAGGCTTTTCACACATATTAGATTGTCTGCCTTAAGCCCTCCCAATACGCCTCATGTTCTTCCTAATTTTAGAGGGACAGAATTTTGATTTTTTTAATGTAATTCTTTAGAAGAGATACTAGGGGGGAGTCATGTCTCAAAGAACAGTTTGACCAAGGTATCAAAAGTGGATGAATGAAGTAAAAATAAGGGTTTCAGGGGTGAGGACAGGATGCAGAGAGAAACAGTATAATCTTTGTAGTCACTTTCTCTATGCAAATAAGTCTATTTTTTTCTTCAGTGCTAACGGTAATCCACTCAGAGGGTCCTACTCTACCTATTTCTATTCTATCACTGGTCCCAGTGACAGAAGTGCCCACATTTCAGACATTATTAAAATATGCAATTACAATCTTAACATTATCTTTATGAACACATTCTCTTGTTCCCTGTAGGTAAAAACATTTTCTATTTAAATCATGTTTATAGCTCCTAACCTACAGCATCTTTCTAATTTGCCCTTGATTTCTTACCAAAGGGCATGAAAGAAAGAAGAAAGGAGAAAGGAAGGAAGGAAGGAAGGAAGGAAGGAAGGAAGGAAGGAAGGAAGGAAGGAAGGAAGGAAGGAAGGAAGAGAAAGAAAGAAAGAAAGAAAGAAAGAAAGAAAGAAAGAAAGAAAGAAAGAAAGAAAGAAAGAAAGAAAGAGAAAGGACTGATTAGAGCCCAAAAGGCAGCAGCAAAGGGAAGCTACAAATGGAAAGTGGGATTATCAGCCTGGGGATGAAGACGACCATGGTAAAGGAATGTCCCAAGAAATAATAGAAATGGGAAATAACAAATTCTACAGCACAAAATAGACTTGTGAGAATCTAGTTGCTACAGATTTCATAAAATCCCAAAATAAAACACGGAAGATTTCATGTGCATACTGCAATGCATAAAATCTTGACATTTCTGACAAAATATTCAAAATATACACAGCTGAGATGGGGGGTAGGGCCTGTCTTCAGTGTTCAGTTCTTTCAGTTATTTCAAACAGTTAGCCATGGAGTCACATGGGCTAGGTGTTGAGGAGAAGCAAAAATAGACATAACTCCACCTTGGAGATCGTGTGTCCCAGAAGGTGGCTTTGGGGCAGCACGGGAGAGGTGGAATGGGGAAGTCTCATTTCTCAGATGCAGAAATGGAGGCCAGAACAGAGGAGGGATTTGGCCAAAGGACCCCCTTCCTGGAGGTAAAGACTCAGAACTTCTATGACACAGCTCTCTGGGGTAAGGAGCAGCTGCTGTCTAATGATCACAAATGATTGTTTATTATCCCGGAGTTCGAAGAAGGCCCCTGTGAAGATTACATTCCAAAGGCTTGATCACTGCAAATGCTGGGGTTGAAACTATAATTACCACTTTGCATAAATTCATGACCTGGAGCAATTCCTGAAAAGAACAGTCCCCTTCGTGTTGTTTTCTTGCAAGAAGGAAACTTCCTAGGTTAACACTTGGGCATAAACTTACTCATCAGCCTCTGGGTAGCAATATCCTTATAAAAATAAGCACTTAATGTTCTTCTGTCCACAATTACAGAATAGCTCGAATAACCAGGAGCACCCATAGAAAATATAAGGGAGGTGACACTAAGCCAGTCAATTTCCATCACACATGGACAGCGGTGATAGTGGCATTGGAACTCACCTTATTTGAAACCAAGAGGTAGAGGAAACAGGAGTTGGGGTGGGGGTAAACTTCAAACAGCCTGGAGTTTGGATTCAGGAAATACAGAATTTGAACCTCAGCCACCTAGTGTAAGGGTCAGATGATATAATGGGCTGATATCAACCAACAATACTTAATCGGTATAGATTCTAAAAAACCCTCAGAACCTTCCATGATAGAGCATGGAGGAGAAAGGATGAAGTCAGGACTAAACAGCCAGAGAAAATTTTTGGTGGCCCTAACAGAGAAAGTGGCCACCAAAAGGAAATCAGAAGTTGTCCATGACACACAGCCTTACAGCGCCCTCCCCCCTCCAAAGTACTGGTGTCACAGGTTTGAAGAGGTTCTGTGTCTCGAACGTCCCAGTGGGGAGAAGTCAGGCCTTTAGGAAAGATCTGGGTGCAGGGGCCAAGGAGGAAAATCTCCCCTTCTCCTGCACAGGTTTTAGGAAGGCATAAACCCCTGGGTGAGGTCCTCCTGGGAAGGGGTCCCCCCCTACCACCAGGGGTATCACAGCACCCAGTTCACTGGTGCTCCAGTGCCTCATGTGGACTTCTCTGAAAGAGGGACCTCCCAGATAGGGCATAGCAATACATGCCCTTTATTTGAACTCCCTCTTCCAAATCTGACCCACATAGAGACAACATTCAAACTGACTGTTTCTGAGCACCCGCACATTCAGAAAGAGACTACTAACTCTTTACATTAATTTGACTCCTGCTAGTAAATGTGTGCTTAAGAGTCCATTTGCCTCCTCCTTTGTGGTCTCATAAGCAAGGAATATCTAGCTCACCCATCATAAATGACCCAAGAAAGCTCCTGAACTGCGAGATAGACCTCATCTTTCATCTTTAGTCACCTCACCATGGAACACTCTTGGATGACCTCCGTGGATCTACAACAGAGTTAACTGCACATAAAATTTACCAAATAAATATAGCACAGTTAAGGAAAGCACACAAGTATTTCATGAGCTAGTGCTGACTCAGGGGTTTATCGAGTGGCACAAGAAAGCAAAACACAATTGTACACATGTTCAGTGCAATATTGTATGACTGTTGTGAAGGGGATCATAAACTACTCAGCAACTTGGAGTGGCTTAGGCTCGAAGGAAGCATAACCCACTGAATGTTTTACCCTCTTTTGTCTGCGGTATGTAATAAATCATCTCAAATTCTGCACTGTGTATTTTTTTAAAATATGTATATTGCTATTAGAGAGAAAGGAGGGGAGAGGGAGAGAAAAACATCAATTTTAGAAAGAAACATCAATTAGTTGCCTCCCACACATGCCCCAGTGGGAGTTGAACCTACAACCTAGGTATGTGCCCTGACTAGGGATCAAACCCACAACTGTATGGTATATGGGACGATGCTCCAACCAGTTGAGCTACCCAGCCAGGACTATACTGTGTATTTTAATATGATTTCTCTTACATCAGTTTTATTTAATATGCACGATCATTCATGGCAGATTTTTTAGGTTCCTTGGGGCAATGGTCTAAGTACAAACTCAGTGTAAAAACAGGGCAGGTTACATCAGGTTGTACATACACACCGGAGCACACTTTCTGACTTAGGTATGACAGTAACTAAGCAGCAGCTGAATGCCAGGGCAGCACTGTTCCCTGTCTCAGGGCCTGGGCAGCACTCCCCCCATCACAGGGCCACCGCCACACGACTCTGTGTTCCCTTACCAACAGTCATCTCATGCTCAGCCTGACCTCGTGAACTTTGAAGATTAAGTGGACACAATGCTGGCCCTTCTATTCTGTCCACTGCCAAACTGGGCTGTGCTGCTCGGAGACAGGGGCCTCCTCAGTGCGCATGGGCAGATGGTCCATCGCTTTCTCCTTTATAGCCTTTGGGAGGTAACAATGTCATCCTTGGTGTTCTCTCCTATCAAATCCTCAGAAGAAAGGCTGACATATGTCTTCCCCCAGGAACAGGAGGGTAAAGAGTAAATGCAGCTATCCCAGGTCTCCAAGGGATTCCCAATGTGTCTACTTCCAACCTGCTTCTTAATAAATTTTCTAACATTCTTATCCAATTCCATTAAACGACTAACCAAACTGTCCCAAGTGAATTTTCACATTTACCCAATTCTGTCATTACAAATATTTTCTTTCATCTATTCATTTATTATTTTATATTGCATCCCCCACCCCCCGAATTCGTATGTTGAATCCTTAACCCAGGACTTCAGAATGTGACTTTATTTGGAGATGGGGTCTTTAGAGTGGTAAGTAGGTTAAAATGAGGATCCTTAGTCCAGGAAGTGCTGTGGCGCATAAGAAGAGGAGATCAGGACACAGATACATACAGAGGGGTGACCTTACGAGGTCACAGGGAAAAAACAGCCTTCTGTACACCAAGGAGAGAGGCCTCAAGAAAAATCATCCCTGCCCACACTTTGATCTCAGGCTTCCTGCCTCCAGAACTGTGGGAAATAAACATCTGTTGTTTAAGTTGCCCAGTCTATAGTACCTTGCCTTGGCAGTTTGAATGGACTAAGACACTTTTCCCCATGTATTTATCTTACAATTCACAAAAAATTCATGAGTGAGAAAATGAAGTCACATTCTACTTGTCCACTCCAATGAGTAATTTCAGGGCTTCTGTCATTAATAACTTGTGAAAGCTGATAATCTATAGTCCTTTTGGGAGCCAGCTGGGCCCACTGAGCTGGTATTTTGATGAAGCCATAATTCTGTGGATTGGAACAGTGGTTCTCAAGTTGGCTTCTCTGTGAAATCACCTGGGGACTTTGGCAATGCTGATATCCAGGTCCTATCCCCAGACACTCAGACTGGATTGGTCTGGAGTGAGGCTGAGGTGTAAGAATGTTTAATGCTTCCCCAGGGAATTGCAACAGACAACCAGGGCTGGAACGTCTGCTTGGAGCACTCTAATGAGCCCATCAGCTTCCTGCAGACTCTGAGAGGATGCTTTGCCCATCTGCTCAGATACCCAAGGTGTGGTGAGTGTCAACTGATGACTGAGTGGACATCCCATCCAATTCCACAAATATTTCCTTAGAGTTTGCTGTAATGGACACTTCTCAGGTATGACCCAGAACACAAGTCATTTAGAGTTTCTTTTCCAGGGAAGGACGAATGTAAGGGGTTGACATGAAAAGGGGGTAAGCATATGCACTAATTACCCAACCATTTGTATGGTGTCTCAGAATGAGATTGATCTTTGGGGGACACCTGTTCTGTATCCATGGGCTCACCCCCACTTCGATAGATGGCACCTGTTCTGTGCGGTTACTGTCACCATCTCCACTTCATACTGGAAAACAAAGGTTCAGGGACTTCCCCAGAGTTGCACTGCCATGAAGGCCAAGCAAAGTATGCTTGATCTTGGGTCCAAGTTACCTCAAGACCCTGTCCTTCCAATGGGATAGGTTGGTAATTATAACAGATTCTAGAAGAGTTCAGAGAAGAAAGTCACATGTGCAAACAACTGTCCTGCTGCATCGGTTCCTTTCTAAGTACCTACCCAGAAGACTTCTTGGAAATATGTTCCAGTCTCAGAGACAAAAGGCTAATGGTAGAGGTCATCTCCCACCTTCCCTGATGGGCTTTGACCCAACTGCCCCACTAACATGACGAGCAAACACACTCCCCAATAAGACACTCAGACTCTTCTTTCTCAATGAGACTTTGTCCCCGGCTAAAGCCTCCACACCAAATCTTGCTTGACCTGCCTCTCAAGTCCAGTTCTCTGCAATTAAAATTGTGTTGGACCCATTCAAGGCCTTGCCTGTGTGCCCCAGGTCCATGCAGATGGCTCCAGCTCGCTTCCAGCCACCTTCTCAGACAAACAATAGTGTTATTCATAACACCCACAGAATCGAGCTCTTTTCTGACCTTTTGGTGGCTCTTCACTGCACCCTCTCTGTAAAGTCCAAATACTCAACAATTCATGTCTGCCACCGAAATGACATGCCTTAATCTTTCCTTCCTGGTCTTTATAGGTTAGCCATTCATCTTCACTCTGGGAACTTGCTCACTTTCAGCTTTGACTGGCAACATTGTTTTCTCTCTCTGAACTTTCAGGGTTTCGGTGGAATATTAGTTTATTGAGCCTTCAATTTTATTTAACCAACTTTGAATTCCCAAATGCCTATTTCTTGGTTGAAGCTTTCTCAGGCTGCTTGAAAGGACGCAGCTCCCATAATTAGCCCCATAAATGTATCCATTGTGGATCTCATCTTGAACAGATTGACGATGGCATACAGGGGTAGGCAAAAGTAGGTTTACAGTTGTTCAAATGGAAAAGAATACAATAATTCATAAATAATACAAGAATAAACTCTGTGTTTCACATGCTCACAACTGTAAGCCTACCTTTGCTAACCCCTGTACCGTAATTTACCAATATGCATTCTTGTGACTATGTTCAACAGGCAATATGGTAAACTTGGTACAAAACTGGAATATCAGTCAGTGGTTCCACTGGAATTCCACCCAGGTCATTCAACCTAGAGACCTTCGTGAAAAGTCCTCCTGGCAGGAGCCTAAGACCCAGAAGGAAGTACCACGTCCTCCTGCCTCCACGAGTCTCCTTGGCCAAACCCAACAGGAAGCCACCCAGCAAGGGAGCTGGCTCACTCTGTCCTTAAGGGTCAGCCTCCTAGGACAGGGATGAGGGTAGTGATCATGGAGAAAGGATGGAGCAGGCGTGCGGCAAATGTGAGAAACCAACACAACCACCTGGCAGTGCGAGACAATGGAGAGATGAAACCACTTAACCTTGAGTTGAAGCAGCAGAAACCTGGCTTTCTATAAATGTCCTATTGGAATGTATCCTCAAGGGGCATCCGTTTCTGTATCTCCCTCTTCTCTAACAATGCCTGACACACCTCAGGGGCTTAGATCATTGGTTAGTTAATTGACTAAACATGTGACATCTCTTGGTCAAAAATCTTCTGTCAGATGTTCAGTGGAGGTTTCCTGAGAAAACCACCAGTGGTTGAATGCCTGGGCAACGTGTGGGCATGTGACAGAACACAGTGATGGTTTTTCCATGTTTTCCCACTTCTGCAGAGGCAGACATCATCCAGGGCTAGAGAGACTTGTAAAGGCCACACCTATACATGGATGGTGGAGTTTGTGACACAAGGCTGCCTCTGAGATCTGGGTTCATTCCTCTCTTCTGGGCCCCGACATCCACCTGCCCCTATCCCCAATTTCCAAGCATTAAATCAAGATGTGCACTCAGTCCCCACACCTCCTATATACATGGGGTCTGTTGGTGAAATATCTGTTTAGAATTTGAGAATCACTTGATTTCCAGTAATATTTTTGAAAGAAAACAACAATATATCACAAATATAGGTCAGCTTTAATCTTTAGTCTCCATCACTCAATTTCTGATTAAACCTTATACCTCCTTCTGTACCAAGTGTTTGAAATATTATTGTATAAAATAGTTGCTGTTACATGCGAGTGGGATTTCTCTTATGTTATATACTATATAATTTACTCATACATTACATTTATTGTCATCTCTGTCTCCATCACCACCGCTTCCTCATTCTAGGAAGACCAGGAGTTTGACCCCCACGTGCACTGGTCCATCCCGAAGAACTAGTACAGCACCTGCCTTATTGCAGGTCAACAATAGACATTTGTTGCACAAATGAGAAGATTCCTGTGTTTATTCCTTGTGAAATGTTGTCCTAAATGCAACAGGTACCACAGCCCAACCTTTAAAATGTGTACAGTTTAGTGTAGCAGGAAAAAGAAGGGTTTGATTCTGAATTGTCCCCTAGTTCCTGCAAGAAGAGAGAGGGCAAAGTAGGAAAGTCAGAAGAAAAAAGGAAAGGTTATTTAGGCATTAGGGGTACTTTGGATATACTAGCCATTTCTCAGCATCAGTTCCTAGAGGCCAGTGGTCCTCTTGTGTTTGGCGTGGGCAGTAGCGAGCACTGTGAACCTCAGTTTTTCTCTCCACAGCTCCTGACCACCCCATCCCATCTGTTTCCCATCTAAACACTCTTCCCCTCCTCCACTTCTGTTTACCTAGCAAACTCCTACTCATTCTTCAAAACCCATTCAACTTTCTGATATGACAGTTTCCGTGCACCAGTTCCTATAAGACATTTCTTATCTCTTGGCTCACCTACAAAATAAAATTTTTCTCATGTCAGATAATGTCTACTTATCTCTAAAGCTCCCTGATTCTACAAACTAAGAGTATCTATTCCAGGGTGGTATAAAATACTCACCTTCAGAAGGTAACTCACATCAAGGTGAGAGACCTCTGTTGTGGGAACAGGGAGCAGCTCTCTTTAAAAAGGTGTCCTGAAGGACCCGCGGTTCTCACAGTTCACCCCGTACTCCTCTGTAACTGCTACAGCTGCATACTCAACCGCTGCGGAGGAAAATAAAGAAAAGCTCTTGAGTGTTTTATAAAGAAGATATGTGTGTGTGTGTGTGTGTGTACACATGTATAGCTGTGGTATATGTATACATATATAACATATGTATGTTACAGGTACTTGGGGAAGACTTTCCATTGGGGTTAGTATAAGAAATGGTAGGAGAGAGTCACACTCATTCTAACAGTTTAACATAGCCAGACAGTCTACAAAACCAGAGGATTTTAAAACCTTCTAGAGAATTGACGACACAGACGTGAGAAGCCCCGCCCCAAACAGAAGACACTGGCTGATTTCACACCTGAAGAGTAGGGAGAAGAAGTAGGAGCAACCTAGATGTGAAGGAGGAGCCACCAGCTGGTTTCTCTGCATCAGAGGCAGAGCGGACTGGCTGATGGGCCCCGTCCCAGGGAGGCCCCGCCCTGCCCGCGGCCCTGCCCCAAGCCCCCCATGCGGCAGTGAGAAAGAACACACCACCCAGGCCTGCAGCGGCACAGGGCCCTCCAACGCACGGGCCCAGCAAAGGAAAGCCAATGGGAAGGATGCCACATGTGGTTTTGGAAATTTGCTGGAAAGGGGCATGGGGGAAATTTTCAGGTTGGCAAATATGTTCTGTATGTTGTCAGGAATGATGGCTACACACAAGGCAGTTATATAGCATTTTGCTGTCTGCGACTTACACTTCAGTAAAAATGACGTGTTTGGGCTCCTGGCCATTGGAAATGGAGCATCTTTGAGAGTACAAGTAAATTTTTCAAATTATTTAATAATAATTCATTAACTGTTCATGAAATTATATTATTCTATAGCTTAATTTAACTGAAAATGTTTTGCACTTCTAAGAGTGGAAGAAGGCAGAAGCTTCAATTTACAGGAATTCGTTTTTATCCTTATAAAAAATGGCATAACAATTAGGGTTTTCATGAGAAATTTTCATTTTTCAGATGCACTATTAAAATTTTACTTTCATATTAATATCTTGATTTCACCCTCTGACACAATTTTAAAATCCATCATTTTATTTATCTTTTCCTTTGTAACTTTGTCTCAATATCCTATACTTAAAGTCAACCCTAACCTCCCCCCATAAATATAAGCCCACGAAAGGAGTGTTAATCTTCATAGATCTATCCGATAAGTCATCCAGTGAGATACAAAGATGTGTTTGTGTGCAAACTTTAGCTTTATAACTTTGAGTCACTAAGGAATTCCGCAATTTAATGAGGAACAAGCCAGTTCAGAAAGTAAAGCTGTAAGTTGTTGGGAAGGGAGCGAATAAACATATTAAGCCATGTGACTGTGGAACGCGGAGATTCCTAAGCCATAAGGCGCTGAATATAGATTTCATGTGGGAAGGAAACCTCCAGAGAAGGTTTTTTTTAAAAAAAAAATTCAGTATGTCATTTTAATTAAACTACAACTCTGAATTAGACATAAATCAGCCAGACCCATTTGGGTTTCATTTTTAGCACAAAGATCCTATAATCCTCAGCATTTCATTCAATGCTAATTAAATATGGATTTATGGCTCCTTGGTACCTTGAAACAAAGGAGGGTGTCCTGAGCCATTGAGAAGGGAGTTATTTTGGGGATAGTAACTGAATGTCAGACATTTGCCACAGCCAGGGCTTCTGAAAGCTGAACGTATTTTCCGGATATGTAAATAAGGTTCATAAAACACTCTCATTGTTTCATCCCTGGTAACAGTGTAAATTCACCACACATGGAGCGCCTCCGTTGGCCCCCGACGCTATTTCAACACAATGCATAGGATTTCCTTATTCAGACTGTCCTAAACCCCTCTTTCCCTCTCCCCTTCTTGCTGTCCCCAGCAAAAATTTGCTGTTGAGGATTTTTAATTCTGGTTGTGGGTTAGTCAGTATATTTTAGCAGAGTTTACTGAATGCCTTGAAAACCAAAATGCCAGCTTTGTCTCCTAATAACTAGAATGTTTTCTCCAGAGGTGTCCCATTGCATTTAGCTCATGACTGAATACTTTCAGGCTGGAGAGAAGAAATATACCAAATGAAAACAACAACTTACTTCTTTCCACATCAAAGATAAGCCACTTACCGAGACAGAAAAATGCCCTCCTGGAAGTAATGGGTCTCTGATATGAGAAGAAAAATACTGTTTTCAATAACTAATGGAAACTAAAAGCAACAAACCATTTTTGGTGTGTGTCTTGGTGTGTGTCTAGGGAGGGAAATGGCAGCTTTGACACATTTGGAAGGACAGTCGTGGGAAAACAGGCAGCCAACCGGGCTTCCAGCTTCCTTGTGCCGCCCTCCAGCTTCTGAGACACTGCAGGAGCCTAGGAGTGAAACATTTTTGGATAAAAAAAAAATGACTAAGAACATAATCAAAACAGATTTGATCAAAGAAAGAGATTTTGTGGAGAATCCAATTGAACAGGGGAAATCACAACATGGAGCCAAAGAGGCAGTGTGGAAGACGGCGAGAGCAGACGGGGGGTGTGGAAGGGTTCTGGTCCCTCTTCTGGTCAGTGGGTGGCATTTAGTGGCGAGGCACCCTGAGGCAGGATCATGCTATTTTGTCACTTGGTTCTGAGATACAAGATTCCCAAAATGCACGTATTAACTGTTCTTTGGTTTTTGACTTCACACGCACAGAATTTTTTTTAAATGTTTTTCTTTCGTTGGTTTAAAAACCTAAATAAATAAAAGTAATGATTCCCTTTTGAAAGTTAATGTCTACTTTGAACCGGAAAAAAAAAAAGATATATACGTCATTTTTCACACACATATATCCATACTGTCAAGTTCCTGTTGCTACCTAGATCCTGGTGCCCCAGTTCTGGTTCCAGGGCTGTGGTGCAAGAGCCACTCTCTGGGCTTCGCTCTGCAATAGGTATGAGCTCACCCAGAGCAAATCCTTATACTGAGTTGGGGAATAAGTCCCAGTGACGGGGATGTCTGCTATGGCTTTTCGATACCACCATGCCATCACAGCACGACTCCCCAGTGCAGACACAGCACAGTACCAAGGGGGACCTTCAGCATCCAGGTCTCCATAAAGGTGATATGATTAAATGCATGCGGTACTTGGCTGGGAGCATTTGAGTCCTACTTATTGTTCTTGAAGCTAAGATCAGCCGCCCCGAGGAAGGATTGCCATCATGGCTGTGTTGATGTAATGGCAAACAGGGAAGGCCAGGGCCCTGACAGCGCAGGGCCAGCGATCTGCGTACGCCAAAACTTGGACCACGATGGGTCAATGGACCAACATGATCCATTTGTCAAGGTGGTACCTGCGGCGGTGTGAAGGAAAGCTCTCTTTGTTGTTGTTGTTGTTGTTGTTGTTGTTGTTTTTCAGAGCTAGACACAAAGACTTTTTTACTCGGGGTTCACACTATAGAAAAAACCTTTTTGTCTTTCTCAATAACTGAGGAGTTTCCTCTCCTTCTTCTGCCCACGTCATGGTCTGAGCCAGATTCTTCAAATAGAGAAAGCTCTCTGCCAACTGGGAGAGTTAGAGGCAGAATATGAACGTCAGTCATGGAACATGTCATGGAATTCTCCCTGTTGGATCCGTTTCTGTTCAAGATAGGGAACAACCTTTGGGAATAAAAGTAGGGACCCTCTGCTCTCACCTCTTCGGGAACTGAGTGGGAAAAACTGGCTCAGCAAGTGTCTAAAATGTCAGGCTAGCTGTGGTGTGTCCTGCTCTGTGCCCTGCAGAACATTTTTGGCTGTTTGCAATAGCACGATGAGTCATGCATTTCACAAGCATTTTTTGAAAAGGGGAAACACCTCCCAGCTTGAAATGTGACTCTCCTATGAAAAGAGACAGTGTCCAAACACCAAACAACTCATCCACTAACTGTGGTTCTTTGCCTTTTTTATTGATTCTATTTGGAAGACTAGTTTGAACTGTTAGAAGCCTGAAATCCAATCCTGTTATAAATCAAAAAGTCAAATTCTCGTTGGGCTTGTGTTTGAGCAAACAAAATAATGCCTTTTCTAATGTAAGGATCAGGTCACAGGCCAAAAGAAACACAACCCGCTTTGAGAATTTAGAGAGAAATGTGCTAAACCTGAGCTTAAAAAAAAGACCAAAAACTAGCTTGGTCTGCACCTTGTAATATGATGACATGGAGATGGATGGCCTGCAACTCTCCTCACCATAATTGTCATTTTTAGCAACAGATTCCTAATACAGTCATTTTTCCATAATAGTATCACCAACATGGTTCGAGTCCTGAGCCCTGAAGCCAATGGCAGGCTGTATCTCGTGTACTTTCCTCTCACCATGAAAAAACCCTTAGGTTCCCAGTGCGGAGATTCTCCTTGGGCTTTCTTCTCTGCCGCTATATTAATGTCTGCATCCTTGTCCTTACATCTGACAGAGGTTGAGAACTTTCTCCCAAGAGACAAAAGAGGGAGATTCAGGCAGATGTGGTATGGGCTGTTTTGGGTTAGATGACTCAGCCGGTTTTTGTGGATTTCCCAAGATGCTTTCTGAAACTCTGTTCAAAATATCTTGTGTGATCTTGTAGCAAATTAAACAAAAGACAAACCACCAAGTGCCTGCCTGTTTGAATAGCATGACCACAAAAACTGTGATTCATGGTGACCTATTGTGGAGGAGGAGAAGCTGGGGCTCACCAGCTAAATTATAACATTTGAACTCCTGCTCACCACATTCCTCATGGGCTTAAATGAAAGATGGAGGGAGGGTTGGCTACATTTTTAATAGCCCTCAGGGTAGTTACACTAAGTATTTGTAAAGGTTTTAGGAAGCCTACCCTGCCTGAGCTGACTGCACCAAAGGTATCAATTTTTGTTTTAAATATATTGAGAGATAGAGGATACATGCTTGTTTTTGTTTTTGTTTTTGTTTTTTGAATTTTGTTTTAATTTTAGGAACTATCTCATCACGTCTCATGCATTCTCTTTGACAATGAAAAAACGATTCCCACTTTTTTTTTGTTCAAGCCAATATTCTTCCAGACTGCACACGCCCACATCTCTTTGCTGACTTACTCAGGGAGCAGAACAATATGCAGTGGAATCTGTTTTTCACCAGCCGTGATCACTGGCCAGCTTTCCCCAGCATTCTTCATGCAAATGGAATTTCAAACACACCCACTGTTTCTACCCTTCTTGTTGGCGTTGGTGTTGTCCCTGGGTGTTTTCCTCTGGGCTGAAGAGGAGGGGTGCTCTGTGCTCTCACTATCTCCAGGGAACCACCATCACAAAGGAACATGTATTTCCAAGATGCACAGCCCTGCCCAGCCTGGCTCTGGGGCTGATCCAACAGAAGACACAAACAGGCTCATTCACACACGGGACCATTTCCTTTTCTGAACAATGGCTCCCTCCCTCCCACTGGGAAGGTGATTCTCCAGTGTCTGGGAAATGTGCCGTCCCCAGGTGGGTTTTGAAATGAGCAAGGAACCACAGTGACAATGTTCTTTGTTCATCTTCATGAAGGTGGTATTGCTGCTGCTGTTACTATTTCTCATTATGGAATGGGAATTTCTGTCTTTACAGAATTCCTGACTTAGAAAGAATGCACAGGCTGGGAGAAACTTTACCACACACTGAGAGGAGGCGGAGCACCATGTGTTTTGCCAGAAACCATCTAGAATTTCCTGTTTTCCAAGCCTTAGATGTAACTTTACCTTTTAGGGTCAAGTTGTCTCTGTTCCTGGAATTCTGGAACTTTCTATTCCTGATTCCTCTAAGGATCCATGAAAGATACTCAAGGTGCTTCTAATAAAAAGTTCAAAAGGGTTTTTTTAACACAATTCTTTGTGAGCCGGACTCAGTGAACCTGAAGCCATATGCATTCAATTTCCATTTAAATATTTGTCAGCTTGTCATTAACAGTGAAAAAACCTCAAACAAGGATATAAAGAATTTCGTTTTATCCTTAAACAGAGAAAAAGAATTTCAGACACTCAATAGCCTTTAAACGATTAAAAAGTTATACTAAATATCTTCTATTTAAGATGATGAGTCACTAAAGAGTGAAATACTGTACTTCTCATTTCATATAATCTCTAGCCATGTATGAATGTTAGAATACATAATATGCATGCATACTACATAATAGAATACTTTAATAGTCATAGAAGGGAAAACAGAAAACCATTAGGTAGTTTTGTATTGCAGAGAACAAACTTTCTAATGGCTCTTCAAAGATACACATGCTGTTAGTTACCTCTGAATAGAGAAACAAAGGCAATCGCAAACGCTCAATGACATAAAACTGGATTCTGGAGAAGCCTCCAAAGAAGCCAGTCTCAAGTCTACAATCTGCTTATTCCTTCCTTTAAATCGCCAACAAACTTAGTAGAAATGTAGCCTTAGGAGCAAGACCATGTACTTTTAAAATTTCCTCCATCACACCCAGAGTCTAAAATAGAAACACTGCACACTTTCTCTGAAAAATCACTCTCTAATTATTCTGAAAAATATGCAGACATGTCACCTACTATTATAGCAGCAAGCCCTCTGAAAGCTGGTGGTAATCTTCTGGCCACCTCCCTGCTTAAAAAGGGGAGATTCAAACACTCTGTGACAATGTCATTAGCTGCAGTGGCATCGAACTCTCCCATCTGCATTCTGGCATTCTTATTTCTTGCACGGATCCTAGCGAAAGCTATAATCAGCTTTTACAGGTACCCTATTTATATACACTGATATCTCTCCTGTTGAGTTTTTATTCCTGAAGTTTGCTTCATGCTGAAGTTGAATTTTTGCAAGCAACATTGAGAAAGACTTCCTGCCTTAAATTTCGGCTTGCTTCTGTAAGCTCTACTCATGGGGCCAGCAATACCTTTTTCTCTTTGGACCTCTGTCTTGTAAGTATCAGATTGCCTTGTATCTGTGTGACCAGGAGAAAGTCTGTCATGAAGAGACTGTTTTTAAAAATGCACATCACCTTAATAATTATAAGACTATAATACTTGTCACATCACCTTGCTGATGACAGAGTTAGAATTTGAAAAGTAAATCTTTGTTAACTTTTGAAGTCCCATACTAGTCAGATATACAAACCAATCCAGGGAAACTTCAGAGCTCAATTGTCATTCCATATTCATGAAGCTCAGAAAAGGTAGTGTAGTGAAGCAAATTGCAAGGCCAGCATAGAGAACGGAAGGGGCATAGCCACCTGAGTGAGTGGGCAAGAAGACAGGCGGTAGAGTGAATGGGCACTTAAATAACCATCTGCAACAATGTTCTCTTTCCCAGGAGACACAGAAATTCATTTGTGAAGTTTCTATGTGTCATACTTTCCTTGCTGATGAAAGGTTGATAATCATTCGCCTTAACAAAACCTGGAGAGGTGTCAAAAGAAACCCATGATCTAATGGCTATGAAAGCACTTTTTGAAAATGCTGTGTAAACACAATGCTGTCACCGTCCGTGTGTGAGATTGGGGAGACAACAACCAGTTGCAAATGCCCGTTTGATTTAACCTTCAGTTAGAGCTTCATTTCAAAGTTATTAATAATTTCTGATCACTAAATGAGCACACACACATACACACAACTAAAAATTTTTTAGAAAGAGGTAAAATAATCTGAAGGGGACCAAAAGTTTTGCCTTTGGGATATTGATTTTAAGCTGGTTGTTAAGAAACAAAAGAATCAGAAGGAAATCTTTGTCCCTCTCCTTTTTCCTGCCGAAGAGATTCAGATAGAAAAATCTGTTCCAGGAAGGGAATCTCAACATTGTCACCTTAGTTTAATTTGTTTTAAGTATGGTAGATAGGAAGGTGCCAAGTAGGGGCCTGGTAACCAGGTCACCCCATGTTCCACTGAAGCAAAAATTTGCAGCCATGCATGTTCCTCTCTTCCTCAATTACCTGTAAATTACCTATTGTCACTTCTGAAATCTAAGACTTTGTTTCTCTCTTTTGCTCCTATGTCCAAAATTATATATACCCAATGTTACCTTACAGTCTTTGTAATTTTCATGCCCGTGTGAATTCCCCATGCACATGTATTGAAATTTCATACTCTCCTGCTAATCTGTCTCTGTTAATTTATTAGCCCAGCTAGGAGAATTTAAAAGGTGGGAGGAAAGGTATTATTTTTTCAGCCTCCACATATCACTCCATAGAGACTTGAAACAGATACATATTAAAAGCTCTATTTAACTCACAAGAGGTGAAGAAACCAGGCAGATCTGACAATCCTTCCAAAGGAAGTCAAAACAGTGTCAGTGTGTGGGGAATAAAGGAAGGTTGGGATCAATAACAAAACCGGAGGAGAGAGGATGAGAAAAAGAAGTCAGTTAAATCGCTACCAGAAAGGACAGAAGTTGCATATTTATCAATTACCTATAACTTACAGAGAATTGCAAAACCAACTCAAAGCTGATACACAGAGTTGGACGCTAATGATCCTGAAGGATATGCTCTAAATGATGCCTAGCTTTCATTGAAACATGTATCTTGTTCTACAGGAAGAGAATATAGATTCTTTAGGTCAGGATCTGGCAAAATAGGGAACCCGGGCCAAATGGAGCCCAGAGTCAGTTTTTGTAAATGCAGTTTTATCGGAAGGCAGCTGCTCCTGTTCACGTCTGTCCTATCGGCAGCTGCTTTGGGTGTCACGGAACAGTTGAAAAGTTTCTACAGAGACCGTCTGGCTCACAAAGACTGAAATATTTACTACTTAGCCCTTTATAGAAAAAAAAGTGCTGACCCTTGCTTTATACTGATACATAGAGTTCTAAACCATATTGAATTCATTATATACACTTATTTCTTGGTTAAAGAGTATGCAAGCGGGGCACTGGTGTTCCCACATCAGTGATTTTTTTTTTTTTTTTTTTTTTTTTTTTGCTGTGGACCTTTATCTCCAGAAAGCCAAACATTTCTGATTATCATTAAACGTAATACTACATAAACACAACTGCCACCAACCATTTTTATTATTTGGGGTTTTGTTAAATGTTTTAGTATTAACAAGTTGGCAAACAAAGATATTGCTGTCTGAGATCAAGGGAGACATTTAGCCAACTGTGGGATCTCTACTATGAATGACCATGTTTAGGTAATCCATCCATCCTAAAATGGCATCAATTATGTCCTTAAATGTATGGAAGGTATATGAGCCACTGAACAGTTCTGTTATCGTCATCTCTCTGTCTTCTTCATTTTAATCAACTTTATATTTCGCTGTAGGAGAGGAAAGTGGACTCTAAAATCTCTGTAACAGGTGTCACCTAGGTTACCAAAGTCAGAACGGAGGCTTTTGGGGAAATCAAGAGACAATTCCATATTTTTGCAACATCACTCCTAACTAGTACAATGTACTCCTATAAATTAGGGCAAACTAACTGCTATAACAGGTAGTCTCCAAAATATGTAAAATAGCTTAAGCGCAATAAGGTATCATTAGCAGAATTAAGTCAGTGAATGTTCAACTTCTACAAAAGACTTGGCCTTCTTCCCCATTAGCTTCTCAGTCTCAGTCTCTGAATGACCCTGCCCATTTTTGCAAGCCAAAAGGAAAAAGAATGTGGAAGATGTTCATGAAGTCTTTATGAGCCAGGTCCCTAAGTAGCTCACATCACTTCTGCTCACACTCCTTCCCAAAACTCTTTAGTGTGGATGCTCCTAACTGCAAGATGGACTAGAAAATGTGATCTCAGCTGAGAACAATGTCCTAATGTGCAACACGGAGCATGAGCTGTGGTGGGCAACTATCTTACTTCTGCCACTGTACCCACAATATAGGCAAGTACCCTGGTTCCCAGCTCCATCTCTGTCTTGCCCAATAATGCTTGAGAGATCTGTAACAGCAACACAAAGTCTCCAATTCTACAATGAGCAATGCTGGTTTTAACATACAAACAAGCCTGAAGAGGAGAGATCATGATAAGAAAATCATTCTCATTATGGTATAAATACCTTATTTTAGCTTCCCAGTTTGATGTGTCACCATAGATTTAAAACTTTTTTTAAAAGAATATATTAATTTATTTTTAGAGAGAAGAAGGGAGGGAGAAAGAGAGGGAGAGAAACATCAGTTTATGGTTGCCTCTCACATGCCGCCCGCTGGGAACCTGGCCTACAACTGAGGCATGTGCCCTCACTGAGAATTGAACTGGCAACCCTTATGTTTACGGGCTGGTATCCAGTACACTGAGCCATACCACCCAGGGCATGACACCATAGATTTAAAAGGGTAGGGAAAAGTGTTGGGAGACAGTTCTTCGTGGACCCTTGGAGTTCCTGCACATCCCGTGATACAATGTGTCCTATCAGTTTTGTTTCTCTGAACTAATCAGCAACCTAACGCACAGGCTGGCATCACGGGGCTCCGTTCAGACCGCTCGCGGGAGCTGGGACTTCGAGGAACCCACACCAGAAAAATGAAGATATTCAGGCAACTGCAATTTCTGTTAGTAATAAATCATCCTCTACCTTCAGCTCAGGAAAGTCACATCCTCTGCCAGCAACTAAAGCTGCAACAGGCTAACAATGTAGCTTGCAAGTTGGGTAAAATCACAGGCCCTTCGCAGCTCTTGACAAGAAGGAATCAGCATAGAAATAGAAAAAAAAGTGACCCAGAAGAGGTCCTTTTTTATCCAGAGCCAGACTGGTCACACACCCATTTTAGGATAAATGGTCCGATTCATACTGTGTCTGCACACTTGTGTGAGGGCCGAGACCCACACTCTTTGTATAAGGGTAAAGAAGCCCGCAATACTGCATACATGTTACTTATGTGTTCTTGTTTTAGAGGCAGCCAATTACGCAAGATTACTTATTTGGACCAAGGTTAGTATTTTCTGCTTTATATTTCTTTATTACAGTTCTATGGCTGCCAGCTACACACAGGATTTCCAGTGATTCTTTAGAAGTTAATGAAACTCTGTTGCCCATGCTCCTTCTTAAGCATGGATCTGCTGGAGAATATATAAAAATACAAAGGGATACTAAAGCCTGGAATTGCTGTGGGACTACCTCTCTACAGAAAGAAGTAAATTGTGGATCAAAATGTATCATCATCTGACATGTATATGCGACCTTATCTGAGGTGTGGGAGTTGGGTTTCAAATCAAATTTTCAATCCTGATTTTATCATGTGTTGATGACATTACATCAAAACAAGGATCACGCTAAACATTAAAAGCATAAATATAAACTTGGAGTTAAAAAATTTAAAATGCTAATATCACCATGCCTGGTACAACACATGTCATCTCACCAAGGTGACTCCACAAAAACTCCTGGGCTCCTAGTGACGGAATTGGTTGGCTTAGAGTAACAGAAATAAGGAATGGCTTCTTGGAGTCCCGCGGATTCAGTCAGTTAGTTAAATGGAATTCCTGCTGGGCTAGCTTCTCTAGGAATCTACTTGATATGTGTAAGGACAAGAAAGGTCATTTTCCAGAAGCAGCTTTATTGCTTTGACTTTAATCTGAAGCAAATTATCCCTCTTTAGTAAAAGTGAAGGGGTTTAATCATGCAGGGTGCTTTTCAAAGTCAGAAATGTTATATTATGCCAGCATATTAAAATCACATTTGGCTCATGTCTCTTGATATATTTGGCTATAATATGGCCCTTTTTAGTTTATGTAATCACTAGATAAGACAACTGTGAGCTTATCATCAGCTAAGGAAACAGAGTCAGGGCCTGCGTATTGATAAGTCTGGCCCGGAGAGTAATTAAGACCTACATCTCCCACCAAGGGTTTGACGAACACACCCTTGGTGTCTCCAGCAATAATGAGCATTCACCAGGGCAGCTTTCTATCAATGTCACCTTGAATGGGAAATAAACAGCAGCAAGAGGTTTTCAAAGTCTATTGCCTAATTTTTATCAGACCGAATGTTACATCTCCATTTGATGGGATAGTCTATCCCAATGAAGTGGGGATTCTCCTGCAAACCCATGAAAGACGTCCCCACATTGCCAATAGAAACTGAGACACAGAATGATGAACCGTGTCGAGAGACACGATTCACACCCATGTTTTCTGCCACCTAAGCAATAAGGGACCCCAGGGAGGGAAGGGCGGTGATACCTCTGGAGAAGCCAGAATGTGGTGTCTGACAAGATAACAGAAATAATGGATAAATAGGAAATAGTTGGGAATTTAAACTCACATCCATTTGCCATCTCTAGAGTTCACAGATCTCCCAGCTTATCCATTGAAGATCTCCCTGTGAGAAGAGGAGCAGGCACTGAGTCACCAAAAACCAAGACGGCCCTTCGCAGGCAGCTCTTCAGTCAGTGGGCTGCAAAGGAATGGGCCTCACTTAGGGAATTCGGTGGGCATTGCTTTAATGAAAAGCCACATCGCCCTGGTTAAATTCTTTAGGGGTTAATGAAATGTGGGCAAGTATAAGCTGGAAATACATCTGGTTGGGGTGGTGAAGGCAGTTCTGTTTGGGAGTGAGGAGAGCACTGTGTCCTCAGGCTCCTCTCTGGAGGAGATTAGGGCAGGTTGTCATCCCCCAGGGTCTCTCAGGGGCACCTTCCAGAGAAGGTCAGAGAACCTGGGGGAAGGATTCAACCAGCAGAGCTCTGGAATAGCTCCAGGTGAGAATGTGCTTCAGGATTAGAGAAGTAGGAGGATTCCTGTTTAAACATTACAATAAAGGAGGCTGCTACTCAGTAGAGCTCCTTCACATACTTGGAGAATGACGTACCATGCAGGAACTTTACAGGTTGGAAGTAAAGAGCAAATGTCGTAATAGCCAGGTTACAGTAAGGTGAGGAACAACCCTGGTGTCTGGTGCAGGGACGTTTGCCCAGGGCATAATGAGTGCTTCCTGTCTGGAAAGAGCCAGGGAGTTTGAATCTTAGGCGGGGTCATGAGGGCAGGAGTCACAGAGAACACAAACACAGGTAACATAATGACAAAGGGACAAGAGAAAGAGAAAGGCAGTTCCCCATTTGGAGCTTTCAAAGGTTTGGGGAATGATGGTATTACAGTCAGAAAGTCACAGGACTGATTGAGGACCGGTCTCACTGAGCTGGTGTGTACCTTCCCCTCATCTTGGGAGGGAGAAACACTCCATAATCTAAGACATTTTCTCAACCATCAGGGGCATGTTGATGGTCCAGTGCTGCCAGGAAATAATAATCAGGCTTTACAGCCTCTTTGTTAACCTAGTTCTGTTGGTCTCTTTGAATTCATTTTTTAATTTAAAAAAAAACCAAAGCAGTCTAGGTCAGATGTGAATAGCTTAATCTGTTCTAAGAATATTTCAGAAACCTACCTTTTGACTTTTGCAGCCAGATCTATCTACACCTCTCTGACTTCTCTGAATAGAAACTCTGCTCTCACCTGATTATTAAAGAAGATACAGTCTCTATACATTGACAGAGAAGTTAATTTTCCTCTGTAAGAAGATATAAAAGAGAAAGAGCACTTGAATTTATTCAGCATCTACTCTGCTATTTTTTTCCTTTAAATGTGCGGAGTACTAAAATCTTCATCTATAAAATTGGAGGAGGAGGAATCAGAGCTACAAAAAGCTAAAGACATCCATCGAATGACATATAATTTATGGGCTAACACTTCGATTCAAAGATCTCAAGTCACTTTAAAATTTTAAAATAAATGTTTAAACCTTATTTATTTATTTTTTTACAATGTAAAATTTTTACATTTAGAATCAGCCAGCTGGACTCAGGTTAGGTGACCTCAATTTTGTTGGCACATCCAAAGCACCATAGTCGGGAGCCAGTCAAACATATGCCTTCCCCTCTCCATCAGGCCTGATCAGGGTGCTGACCTTGGCCACGTCAATGTCACAGGGTTTCTTTGCAGCTTGTTTGATGTGGTGCTAGTTGCCTTGACATTCACAGTGAACAAAGGGGACCGTTGTCTTCTGTGTTCTTCATGGCTGACTCCGAAGTCAGGAGGAACTTGATGACGGCACAGTGGTCAAGCTTGTTTCTCCTGGGGGGCTCTTCCGAGGGTATTTGGGCTTCCTTCAGCAGTGTCTTGGGCCTTGAGAAGGTGCATGATGTGTGGACCGTCTTTTTTTATTGTGGTCTCTTGGCACTGCTTTCTTCACTTTCAAAACCTTGCTTTGGACTTGGCTTTGGGAAAGACAGGGGCTTCCTTTGCTTTTGGTGTCAGCTTGTCATCTTTTTGAAAAGCTAAATGATTCCATTTTAAAACAACCAGTTGAAGGTGCTGTTGAAGGGTAATGTTGTTAGAATGTGTATCCAGATGTTGCTCTACTTAAGGTGGGATCTGTCACAATAAATCTAGTCTAAGTCAAAAATGCATTTAATATGTCTAATCTACCAAACATGATAGTTTAGCCCCCTCCACCTTAAGCCTGCTCAGAGCACTTACATTAGCCCACAACTGGGAGATTATCTTGAGTTTTATCTCAATAGTACTTGCCTTCTTCTTGTTCTCACCAGAAGCGGGGGACACTGATGAGCATTTTGTAGACATTATGGGATGGGAAAGCACAAAACACAGTACGGTCATACCTCATTACTTGTAGGCTTCATAATTTGTCAAACCTGGCACTTGCTGCATTTTGAAGAGAAAAAAAATGTTTCGGCACCTGGTGCTTGCTTGGGACCCCTCACACTTGCTAGAACTGGCACGAGTCACAATGCCGCCCCCCCACCCCAACAGAAAACGCTTCATCGTTTGGTACTCGTCGGTTTTGGCATTTGTGATGACACGTTCTGGAACAAATTAATGACGATTACTGAGGTATTACTGTATCCAAACAATGCCAGCAGCACAGTGCACTGTGGAGGGCCAGTTGCTGACCCATGTTATCATGTGGCTGACTAGAGCCTGTGGTTCCCAGCTGCCGTCCAGCATTGCAGGGAGGACTGTGCCACCTCATCACTAGCCCAGAGGGACACCAGAATTCAAAATTCAAAGTATCATTGCAACTAAATGCGTGACACAAGTTGAACGTAAGTCGAACATGAGTTGTAATACAGGTCCATAGTCTGCTAAGCAAAAACCTTGAGTCCATATGTGTTTCAGAGTTCATTTTTGGTCTCATTTTAGAGAGGTAATGTGTGTGTTCGCCATATTTTATGACATCACCAGCAGGGGCTGAGGCACTATTTTGTTTTCAAAACACATTAATATTTCTGAGTCTAATAGTATACACATTCAGAATAAAGGACTTAAATGATTATTAGAAATACGCTCTAAATTCTGGTTAGTTTTTGCTGCCAACTTAGTTTTGACAGGAATAGAACTATGTTTTCAGACCTGTTTTGATTCCAGGATTGTTGATGAGCAGCCATGATTTAAGTTTAGAATCAGACTTTACCACAGTTTAACTCTTACCTCCCCAGCTAATGTCTGTGCGTATCCTTGGGCAAACATTTAACTGCACTTTCCTCACATGCAAACGGGCATTGCTAATAAATATCTCTTCAGGATGTTAAGGTGGGGCCCGAAGAGGCTAAGACATGCCCCTGTGTGACAGCTAATGTCCAGAGCTCCGGCTGGAAATAAAAGCCTTCTGCTCACACATCAGAAGGAAACAGGGCAACTCCACAAAGGACACAGCCCTTTCTAACCTTAGAGCTCTCTGAAATAGCATTCGTGTGCTTCTTGTTTGTATCCAAGTACTACGTACTCTAGATTTCTTAAATTAAGCTGAAGTACATGGAAGAAAAGAAAAATTTGGTCAACAGATGCAAAGCCTTCTGAGCATTTGCGAGTGTTTTATGGAAGGACGCCCTGGTATCCACATGATAACGCGTTAAGAATAAGACTTTTCTGGTTCAGACTGGTCCTCCCCGGCAGCAGGTATGGCAGTGATGATATTGGGCCACTCACTTCTTTCCCTGGGAGTTCAAGAATTTATAGTTTTTGGCTCTTGCAATAGCAGATGGCAATTTAATAATAATAGTAGTAATAAAATAAAGATGATGATAGTAACAATAGTAATACTAATCATAATGATGAAGCCCAAGACCTACCTGATAGGAGGGGGTTGCCAACACAATACAAATATATATCTCAAGTAGTTTGTGTGATATGCTTTGCACCAGTTTTCTGAATATCCTGTTATATTTTTTACAAATTCTTTTCCCCAAGCTGGCTGCATTTACTGTCCTACAGCCTTTGCCATAGGTAAGAAAATGCTGATAAGGAGCTGGGTCCCCTGTTGGGAAGAGGGGACAGTCTCTGAGGCAGGACTTTTCATCAAAGAGAAAGTCCTGTTGCCTGTGAGAGGGATTTGGGAGCTGAAGACCTGCAGAAGGTCTCTGTAAACCTGGCTTCCCGGCTGGATTAAACAGTCAGCAACGCAGAACAGACCTCCAAATGTTATTGCGAGAAAAGCCTATTTTAATCTGCCCTCCTGACTCTCAGAATGTTAAATGTAACTGCAGTTTGGAAGCTCCATGCCTTTGATCTCCCCTCACTGTGGACTTGCCCATTAAGTAGAAGCTGGACATCTTCCAGCGTAATCTTGTATATCAAGTATGCTAAGCATCTTCGCTGATAAAAGAAAAGACATGTTTTCATCCCTTGTGGTCCTGTGTTTATACCAGGACATGGCGGGCAGAGGTGGCTTTCCCCAAGAGTTCAGGGAAAGTGGTCAGGGTGCAAGCAGTGGCACTGAGCTAACTGTGGCAGCAAGTGTGCCTACTGTGTGATCAAACCCCTAACTAGAAAGTCACAGATTCTGTGCACTGAGAGTAACTCTGTTATCTTTACCACCGATCATAACACAGCATGGCAAACAAACCACAACAGTTAAAATGCAAGCTGATCCTTTATTGTGCTTTTCACAGTGCAGCCTCATTAAGTGCTAACACCTTTACTGAGATCTGCAGACCAGCCCTGTTTTCTTGGGGTGTAGGGAGAGTTCTGAAGTAGAAATGGCAGAGCTGAAACATGGAATTTTGAGGAAAGAGTAAGAGGGAGGGGAACAGGGTCAGGGACAACTTCGTAGGATTTGATATGTCCTCTGAATGCCAATCTCACTCCTTTGCACAACTCCAGTCAGGTTGCAGTTAAACTGAGGCTCTGTGTAGAGATGAACAGATTCTTCAAGGCCTTGTGGGTCTTTGCAAGAAGATGCAGGAAGAAGAGTTGGGACTCTGCCAAAACCTGCCCAGGGCCCTCGGTTCCTTTAGACCCTGAGTAGTTAGGGTACGTGGTGGTGAGGCAAGCCGTTGCATCCAGCTCTACGAGGTTATTCCCACTCTCCACCATGCGACTTGGTTCATACGTTTGTGACCTTCTGTGAAAAAGTGTTTGTTTTGCAGCTGTGATTATGGTAATGACTGCCTGCTCCTTCGTGGCCACTTTCATCTGAGGAACTTCAAGTGCCTTCTAAACAATAATTAGCCACACCACTGTGTGGCCTTGGCAATTGAATAAATGAGGCACAATCAGCTTGAACTCTCTGAACCTTAATGACTTGCACTTAGTCGTTAGTGACAAACCAAGAAGAACAAAGAATGTCAGTGTCTAGTCCCCTAGTAGCTGAGGACAATAGTAAATTGAAAAAAATAGTGTTAGTTGAATCCTTTTTTAAAAAAATATGTTCCAATGACACAGTTTAGAAAGAGATGGTTTGTCGAGTTTTCTCTGTCTTAAATAGGGAGAGAAACGGAGACACAAGGAGAAAGCGAAGAAAAAAAATAGAGGAAAGGGAGAATGAGAACTAAATGTAAATTAAATAAAAGAGGAGAGGAAGAAGGAAGGGAAGAAGGAAGGGAAGAAGGAAAGGGAGAGAGAGAGTGCACCTCACTGGGTAGTTCAGCCGCATCCTAGCTGGTTTACCAAGTTACAGAACCTCTCACCCAGCTCAATTTTCTTCAGAAGTAAAATGAAAATTTTAGCAATATGTTCATTTTAATGATGTTTGACGGGTTAAATAAGATAATATATAATTCTTAGCCTAGTGATCGACACACAATTTTAACCACTGTTTCTATCAATATGAACAAGAATAATAAATATTATAATTATCAGTAGTGTCTTAAATATTATGAATAGATACTTTCCTGGTGAATAATTTTAACAGTACACTCTGTAGCAGCTAAAAGGAAACAGATGTCCACAGATAAATTTTCAGCAGAAACAGAGAGGCAGGGAAATAGGGAAATAATTTTGATGGAGGAAGACTCCTTTTTAGCAACTTTCAACCCTAGGGAGATATACAGTCAACCCTGAGAAGGAAAATAACATGGAACCAGTTAAATATGGTGTAATTAATAGCTCTAGCAAAAGGTCTCATGAGTTGAAATACGTTATTGATTAAAATGTAATTCTGAGATATGGGTGGATATTGCATAACCTCTACATGCCTGGAAATTCAAAGGCAGACAATTGTTCAGTGAGTGTTTTATGTATACTCATTTATTAATTGATAATGATGAAACTATGTAGAGATTTAGATATTCTGAGCATTGTAGCATCTTATCTTTCATTGTAAACTTTCCTAGAATAAAAAGACCTAGTTTTATGATTTTCTTTTTCTATTATCTTTCGTCTTTTTTAAAGCACCCTGAAACAAAGACCTAATTGGTAAACAGGTTTTCTACTTTTCCAGGAGAGGTTGATGTGCTCCAAATTGCTCAATTCTGGATTGTCATCATGAGGGATCTCTCCACAGGTGTGGGTGGGGCGGCTCTTCTGCATGGGCTCTCCTACTGCTGCTGCATCCAGCTACCAACTCAGTTTAAGTTTTAGAGCCAAAGGTGTGCTCCACGGAGAGCCAAGGAGAGACACGGCCAATGGACAGTGGACAATGGATTAGACAATGGATTAACTGGAGAACATAAAGAAAGCTTAGGCATGTTTCATGATCCTTTCACTGAGTTGGGGATAAACTTTTTCTCTTCGAGGGTAAAAGGGGGTTAGCTTAACCCTCTCTCTTAAACCGAAACATCATTTGACCTCCAGATTGCAGCTTTCCTCCGCAGTTCACCCCCAGATGTTTTCATCCAGAGGTTACCCCTTGCATTTCAGAATGCTAAGCCATCATGGGCTCACTGTTGCTCCTGTCTGAAATTGTCAATTATGCAGTACAAAACACAAACCTATAAGTAAACATTTTTCATCAAATGCTATTAGCATTCTTCATTAAAGTTGGACTTTTTCAGCTTTAATAATGCCATTATGAACAATAATCAGTTACACTGAGGCTATTTACAGTGTTTGTGAAGTGTTCAAAGTCTCCTCTAATAACGCATGAGCACTTAGCCAGCTGGAGTCCTGTCAACAGCAGCAATTAATGGGAATATTGCTAATAAACTACAGATCCCACATCTCTGGCATGTGTGGGAATGGGTTGTTAGGACCTTTCCTGACATTATATGCGATGCCGCCAGTGCACGTTTAAAACCAACATGCTCTATTTACCAATGAGGGAAATCTTGGTTTGGGGGAGCTTTATGTTTATTTATTGTTAGAACAAAAACAGTTTCACATATTTTGGCTACTTAAAAAAGGATGACTACTTCTGCTTTATGGGTAAAGGGGATGATGAGAAAGTGGAGATCCTAGTCTCTATCCTTGATTTTATCACTTTCTCCATCCTTTGTAGCCACTTCCTGTCATTAAAGCCCAGGAGGCTAGAGCTTGCTGAATGAGGATGAGGATCCAAGGGAAGCCAGGGCTGCCTGGGGTTGTCAGAGCAGAGAGTCATCTTTAAATAATGAGTCACCCTTGGAAACCACATCCTGATGTTGTATTAACACAGCTGTGCCAGCTTCCCAGCACCAACGGTCCAAAGGACTAAGGACTGCTGCCATCTCCATCTTGTTTCCAATTCATTTGGATCAGCCATACAAGTCACTGGGCCATGAGAGACGCCTCTGACGTCACTGTTTTATGCTCTGTTTCAGCATGTTTTAAAAGATATATTGTTAATCTGCATTGTAGGGAGACACGGGATAGGATTCAAGGCATCTGGACTCAAAGTCTAGCTCCTCTTTCTCACCTGGGCCAGCCTCACTCTTCTGAGTTGGAGAATGGAAATGGTCACATATCTTCCTGGTCAGCCTTATGGGATAGCTGTGATGGGCAATTGCAGACATGTATATTCAAAAATGTACATTGATGTATATTCAAAGTGTATATGGAAAAAACCGTGAGCCATTAAACAGATGTGAAGGCTTGTTTATGTTCTTTTTTCTGAAGGAGGATGGAATATACCACCCCCAAAAAATGCCACTTGGGCATAAGGGTTATTTTAAGCTAGACACTTAACAAAACATTAGGTGTGAGGAGCATGCTCGGTCCTCGCTCTTCTTTTCCCCAAAAGCAGGGGATAAGACACCCATGTGGAAGGTATCTCCCCTGTACCTGGTGGAAAGTAGCATTCTTATCATCAAGGGGAAGGAATTGAAGTCTAGAAAATTCTGTGCAAACAGACATTGTTGAAATTATTTGTATCTTCACCCTCTTCATGTATTCTAGTTACTTTTCCACAATTGCTTCTCTTTGTTCAATCTCGTATAAAAGCATTTAGATCCTGCCACTTCTTTGAGTCTTCGTATCTTTATGAGGGCTCCCCATCACATAAAAAATGGATATTAAATGGACCCATATGCTTCTCTCTTGTTGATATGCCTTGCATCAGTGTAATTCTCAGGCCCAGATGAAAACCCTATAAAGGAAGGAGTTAAATTTTGCCTCTCCTATGTTTCCACCCCTTACTCCCAGAAGTCTCAAAATTTCCATTAAACCAGCCTACATCCTTCCTCCTCAGAGAACCACATCTACCTTTCCTTCCTTCCTATCCCACTCCTACACAGCAACTGTTGAAGTTAAAATGGAAACAGACACCTATGGGTGAGACTGGAACAACCAAGTCCCCAAATCCCCCTTAAGGCACTGGTGACTCAGGCAGCCCACCATTGGGGCTGTTCTTTTGCCATTCAGGATCAGATGCCTAACCTAACTGAAGTCATCTTTCTTCAAGGGTAGACTCCTGTCAATCAAATTCTTAGGGGTTGACATGGATACTGGCTTACTGCCATAAATGTCACATGTGGCACAGGACATCAGGTCCAGTTGGGCTGGTGTACAGTAATGCATATGACAGTCAGCAGGTGGTTTTGGAGACACAGACTCTGAGCAATATGGGGGAGTTGTCATTTCAACTGGAGGTGGCCTCCACAGGTGAGCTTCCAGGAACTCAACGGAGACATGAGTTTCGTGGGAAACCATGTCCACCCTAGTGATCACAGCCAACCTGTGAGATCTCTTCTGCAGAGTCCACTGAGCTACAGCTCCAAGAAACAGAGACCTCACACAGTAAAATCAGAAGGTCACACCCTTGGCCTGTTGCTTTTTCAAGGAGACAGACTAAAGGGGGAGGAGGGGAGGAAGGGAGGGAAACTCTCCCTCTTCCAAGTGGATGCCACTGGGTATACTTACAGATTTACAGTCTCGTTGCTTTATGATGAAAGTATTGATTGACTCATTACTGCCTGGAAACCTACCTTCCTCTTTCCAGATTTATGTCATCACCCAGCTTCAATGAATGTGATACTCGGTGAAAACGAGCAATAATATAGCTGTGAATGTGGAATGTCTCTGTGTCCCTAACTTTCTTATCTATCTCTGAAAACTACCTTCTGAGTGTGACTTTCTTGGCAAGTCTCCTATTAACAAGCCTATATTTCTCTTGAGAAGAGCTTTAGAATGACCTATATTGGATAGTGGCCTGGGTTCAATTTTAATTAGGCTATAAGTGGTAAATACTTGCTACTAGACTGGGGGTGAATAATTAATTAGTACACAACTGCCATGCACTGAAAATTTATATAACTTAACTAATAGATCAGACCCAATGAAGTCTTAGTAAAGCAATTATTTCTAACTTAATTGTTGAGAATTTAGGGTAGCAACAGAGCTGTTGTTTAAAAAATAAAGTGTGATTTTTCTTTAAAAATTTATTCTTATTTTAATGGCTTATATGAAGAAAATATCCTTTTTTGTGCATGGCTTCTTTCACTTAGCATGTTTTCTAGGTTCATCCACGTTGGAACCTGTGTAAGTAATTCATTTTTATTGCTGAATAATGTTCCACCATATACATTTTGTTTATCCAAATTACTAGTTGTGCAGATTTGAATTGTTTCCACTTTGGGGCTATTATGAAGAAAGCCACAGTGAGCATCCCCGTGCAAGTCTTGGTGAGAACATATCTTTCTGTTTCTCCTGGATAGATTCCTAGGGTTAGAATTATTGTATCTCATGATAAATTTATATTTAACTTTTTAAGAAACTTCCAAACTGTTTTCTAAACTGGCAGTACAATTTATATTCCCATCCATAATGTATGAGAGGTTTAAGCTTCTCCACAACTTCCCCCAAATTTGTTATTATCTGCCTTTTTGATTGTAGTCATTCTAGAGGGTGTATAGTGGTTATCTCATTGTGGTATTAATGCTTATTTCCCTAATGACTAATGATGATAGACATCATTATATGTGCTTGTTAGTCATGTTATGTCTTCTTTGGTGAAATACGTATTCAGTTATATTTATGTAGTATTAGATAGGCATTATCTTAAGAGTATCTCATATTCCACATATTAAAAATACATTGGATTATATCTGAATTAACATTTTCTACGTGCAATGTGCTTGGCTATTTGTCATATTAAATGAACATCTTCTATATGAAATGTGTTGAACTACTTGCTTTGTCACATACTTAAAAAAAAAAAATCCTTAAGCTCTTGAGAAATAGTCCACATCAAAAAGCAGACAAAGCATGAATGTTGAGGGCTATAAGAGATAATCTTATAGAGTGTTTTGGTAGTTCAAAGGAGGAAAAAGATCTCTTCCATCTTGATAGGAGAGAGTTATCAAGGGAAGTTTAAAGAGGAGGCAACATTTGGGCCCTATTTGTAGAAAGATTAGAAGTTCAGACATATGGAAAGTGAGATGGAAAGAAAGTGTATACCAGGCTGAGCAAGTGACAAAGCCTAGAGTAGGGAGAAAGCGCTATGCATATATGAAAAAAAAAGTTTAGCTGTGATATGGAAGACAGAGAGGGAAGTTGTTAAAAAGTTAGACATGTGTGACCTTGAAGTAATTTAAAACGCTAAGCAAAGGAGCATATATTTTAGTTTTAAGAATGGAGGACCATTCAAAGATTTTCAGCAATTGAGGATTATTAATAAGGTTGTTTTTCTGGAATATTACTCTATACGTAAGACTTGGGAAGGAAGAGAATGGAGAAAAAGACACCACCTGAAAAGGCGTGACTTATTGGAGCAGTGATGGAAAATATAATAAAGAGACAAAAGGGACAGAGGTTGGAGTTATTGATGCCACAGGACTCAGCAGTTAATTGACCTGTAGAGACAAGCGGCAGGAAAGCCAGAGAAAGCCCTGGGGTTTGAGTGGTTGATGAGAAACGGAGTGTGGTATTGGATTTATAAAGGAAGACACCATTAATAAGGGTTGGAAAAAAATAGGGAGAGACATGATGAGTTTGGTTTGGAGCTCTTAGACGTCAGAGGCTAGTGAATCACCACATCTCTGCTGACTAACACTGGAATCCTGGAACCGCAGCTCAGCAAAACTGTCAGGGTGGTGACACTACAGAGAGGAAGTCTTTGAGGCAATGAGATTAGCAGAGAGTGTGTTGATGAAGGGCAGACCCCAGGCCTTCCTTCATCTGAAGCCCAAAACTCCATTTACACCAGACACTCTCAATACTTTTCGCTGGAATCTGAAACTCTAGGACATTTCTAATTCTCATAATGCATTAAGTACCAAGATTATGATCTTTCCCTTGACTGTTTTCATTCTCAGGTGATAGCAGATAACCCTTAAATGTTCATTGATAAGTTTTCCAAAAACTTCGTCCAGTGTTTCCATGATCTCATCTGTTCGAACAGCTTCTAGTCCCTCTCTAGTTCAGCTTCCAATTGCACACAACACCTTGTAATTTTTATCCTATGTATTTTATTCTGTTTTTCCAGGATACAGTCTTCTAACATCTCCTAGGTTCAAGTAATCAAACTAAAACCCTCCCTTGTCTGTCAGTGTTTGAGCCACAGCCATCTGTCTTAAAATGTTTATTGTTGCTCACACTTGACATGAAGATGAGCACCTGTGAGCATATATATACATGTAGGGGTCCACTATGTGCCAAGAACAGTGCTAGAATCGTCTCATGAATGTGTCCTCCATGGTTCCTGATAGCAACCCAATGAAGATGTGATGCAATGCATTTCTCATCCATTCATTAAAATTGTGTGTGTGAAACAACTATCACATTTTCCCTGCCTGGTACTGCTTACTGAAACTGGTTCTGGACTTCAAGGTAGAATAAAATCTAATATTATCCTCAGTGAATCCCTGAGAAATCAAAGTTACTGTGATGAGGCCCTGAGAGCCCACCTCAGCTGGTGAGTTTCACTTTGGCATGGGGCTTCTCAGGCTTCCATCTGTACCAGGCAGCCCTATCTGGGGTTTACTATGTCACCAAGTTTTCATAAACCATCCTCATCCTCTTCCTAACAGACCCCAGGAAAAAAAAAAAAGAACAAAGAAAAATCAAGAGAGACTTTTGAATCTTGGTCTTACCTCCCAGAGCTGTAAGAATTATTTGTAAACTGTAAATCGATAAAGTGCTGAAACAGAATTGTCAGGTATTATTCACTACACCTGATGGCAAAACAGTCACTCTTGGTGTCGATTTCTGTATCCAGGTTGTTAGTTGCAACCAACAGTAACTCTGAATGGTCTGAAAAGAAAATAAATTTTTAGAGGGCTGTTGGGTGGTTAGGAAATGGGCCAGAGCAACAGAGACTCAGCAGCCAGAGCCATAGACAAACTTGTTCCACAGATGAGCTAACAGAGGCGCCTCCCAAAGCACCCCAGCCCCTGGGCACCGGGCTCGGTGACCGGCACCACCAGCACTGCCCACAGGAGGCTGCTGGTGGTGCTGTGGCCCTGGGACTAAGTGTCGTCCCTTCTGCTTCTACTAAAATTCTCCCTCTGTTCTACACTTCCATCACTAGCTGTATTGTTCTGTTAGGGCTGCCATAACCCAGTGTCTTAGACTGAGCAGCTTAAACAACACAAGTTTACTGTCTACACTTGAAGGCCAGAAGTCCGAGATCAGGCGGTCGGCCGGATTGGCTTCTGAGAGCTTTGACAGAGAACCTGGTTCAGGACTCTTCCCTTGGCTTGCAGATAGCTGTCTTCTCCCTGTGTCTATTCACATCATCTTCCCTTTGCGTTTCTGTGTCCAAATTTTCCCTTTTTGTAAGGACACCGGTCATATTGGATTGAGGCACACCCTACTGACCTCATTTGAATTACCTCGTTAAAGACCTTATCTCCAAATAAGGTCATGTTCTGAGATACTGGGCTTAGGACTCGAACATGTGAATTTGGAGCAGGGGTTACAATTCAACCCATAACACCACTTTTGTTTACAAAGTGTCCAACAGGGCTTATATAACCCTGGTCCGTTTCCCAGTTTGGGGAGGGTAGAGTGAAGAATGAATGGATGCAGACTTTGGGTCCTCTTCAGTGTCCCTGACACTCACACAGGAGGAATTCCCCAGACAGCAGAAGGAGTCAGGATCCTGGATGGCTAAAAGTGTATATGTTTGTTTGTGCTAGTGTGTATTGTGCATGGTATGCTTCGCCAGCTGAAAGAACACTGTAATATAAAATTCTTAACAGTAGGTACACTAACCCCTATTCCCATAGCTCAGGCACCATTAAATTACCTTTCACCAATAGTTGATAAAATCTGTGGGATACACAAGAGTAAGATTTATAAAGCCACTGAATAATATAGCTATTAAAACAGAGTGAAGGAATATCATCTAATAAAATGTGTGCTCGACAGTAAAAAGTGTGGGCCAATTTTATAGATGCTTCATAAATGTCAAATTACTTTTTGTAACTATACTGTAGGTAGCCAAAATTTATTGTGATCCTAATGCATTTTTAAAAAAATCCTATCGAGGCCCTTTTTGTGTCTTTGATATTACTGTCAATCTCAGTCTGAGTTGGTCATTTACATAAGGGATTTAGTCTCCCAAAGAGTTTTCAAATTGTTAACATGATTTTTCAAAATACTACTAACATTATGATTCCAGGGAAAGCATTATTTTGCCAAAAAATAATGTGCTTCGTCATGTCTTCATGAAGCATGTATTTTGTGCACAATTCTGGAATGCTGGTCTTGGGTTACAGGCTTATCAGAGCAGGAACTTCATGCCAAATCAACATCTTGTATCCAATTCTTTCATCAAAAATCTACCTGAAGCATGATGAAACAAGTACAAGATAACATAGTACAGAAGGTCACTCATATGTCAAGGTCAGAATCAATAACAAAAATAACTAAGGAAATGTGGAGTTGTTCCAGGAAGGCTCATAAGTTTTGAGCTAGATTATAATAAAACATGTCAATGATTAAGTGAAAGTTCAGGGCAGGGAGAGTCACGGTTTTATGAAAATAGATCCATTTCTGACCATTCTAAACTCCACCTGCCAGTGAGAAGGCACCTTCTCAGGCTCTTCCTGATATAAGTTAAACCAAATCCTAAAATAGTTTTTAATATTTACATATTTCAAAATCTGGTCATTGCCCAGACAAATATTGACCACCCATGCAGGATACTGTCACCTTTGCTTCTCAACAAAACTTTGCACAGTCCCCGTTCTTTCCCATTGCTGCCCAGAATTGCCTTTCAGATGGCCTCTGGGGACCGGAATGCAGGCCACCTTTTCTGGCCCCTGAAATATGACAGGCACAGCTTGGGTGGTAGCTGAACCAATTTTGAGAAACCTAATATGGGTCAGTAATTTGAGGCTAGTTTCAAACCTTTCAGTAAACATCATTCCTCCCAACTCTAAGAGAGATATAGACACGGTCTCAGAAAAATATGTAAACATGTTTTTCCCTAAGATTGCTGTACTTCCTGTGTCCAGTCAAGCCAGAAATACCGCAAATGCCGCCTTTCTCTTAGTATTTTTCCACTCCTTGGTCGGGTCTCAGCCAGAACATAGCAGAGCAGAAAAGAGCAATAATGATAAAAACCGGACCCCACCCAGGAAACGTGTCAAAGGAATTCAAACTGTCCCTGCTAGTTCACTAGCAGTAATGACTATAGTAGAACTAGCCTGTGTCATCTGAGCCAGGACGGCTGGAAAAGGTGTCGGTAAAGAAAACATACCTCTTTTTCATGCTCTTCAGATCCCGCGTAACCAGAACCATGGTCTTCGCAGGTTTCTGAATCTAAACCATGCATTGTGAGGGACCCGAGGCCCATAGAAATGGACCTGAGATAAAAGCCAGGCCGGGGAAAGAGGCTAGGGTTCCTGGCTCAGGGTCCAGGCTGCTCACCACTCCTCCACTTAGCTCCTGGCTCAGCCCTGCAAGAGCCACACGGGTGAGAAGTAGCCCGCCGCTGCCACTGCAGCCACTGTGTGTCACCCTCCTTGAAGCCTTCTGCTAAGATGTCCAACATGGACGGGATCTGTTCCACACACCACAAGGGACTGAGTCTACTGGTCCAGTTTCACCTGATCACTCAGAAATTCAGAGTGTGGAAGCAGCAGCACATGTTTGAGCACTTTTTTGCTTTCCTGTTTTTTATTGCCAGACCATTCAGTCGTGATAACACTACCGTGAACTTAGGATCTAGCCTCTGCTTCCTAACCTATATGATGGTGATAATGATGGCACCTACCTCATACAGGCGAGGTGCCTCAGCACAGCACTGCACACATCACCATTAGTATTACATTAGTATTAGACACTGTTGGTATTTTTCCATAGATAGCATTTGCTGATAAACTGTGAGCAATGAGTCAACGATAGAAATGCATCATTACGAAATAATCAGGAACAGTTCATTGTCCTGGGTTCACTGGAGTCCGTAAGAGGTATGACTCCTGTTACCTTCATTCAGCTTTGGGCACTTGGTGGAGAATCCGGAATTTCCATGGCCCATGAATAAGTTCAACAGAAATCTCTTCCTAAGCATTTACTTTTGCATTTCAGCACTTAAAAGAGAACTATCATAAAAAAATGGGTTGTATACAAGCCAATCTTTTTAACACGTTTGAGTGCTCAAGAAAAAAAATACCACTGACTCCTTGCAACCTTAAGAGCGGAAAGGTAGATATTTTCAAATGCCAACAAAACAAAATAAGAGGCTGTGAAACTCCCTGCTAAAGTGTTTGAGGCAATCCTATTACTGCTGAGATTTCAAAGCACTGGCTTTGAACAGAAGAAAAGCTGCCTGTCAGGGAAGTCCGTCTCCACACACTGAGCTGAAAAAGTCATGCTCTTTCTCTCCCAAAATTCCAAAACAGATGATTAATACAGCCAAGGACTGAGTTAAATTAATTAATTTGGCTAATTTGAAATAATACAGCATTTTGACAGCATAATTTAGTCTCAACTCAGTGATGAAAAACGGACTTTGAGATCTTTCCCCAAGTGTTTCAGTCTTGAAATCATTTTAATTCTATGTTCACCTAATTAGAAATTCCAATCACAGGAGAAAGGAGAAGAAAATACATTTCCTGAGTTCATGGTCAATAATTTTGTGCCCATGTGGACATTCGTGCTCCTGAGTGCTCACTGGGGGCTGGACTGCTTCCATCTGATAATGGATGATAATGGATGGATGGGGCTTTCACACAACTTGACATTCTCAGGGGAGCTGGCGGGGCTGATGACTCCTGGGATGGGAGAACTTGACCCAGCATATCACTCTGCCTCCAGGAGCACTTCCGCCTGAAAGCAGGCAGCTGCGGAGTTTATTTATGATCAGAACGAGATGTTTCCGTCATCTCCTTCAATGTTGTTTGAAAAGCTAAGCAGAGATGCTGTCTTGATCCAAGGATGGGAAGCAGGGCATGAGTCCTGGAGGCATGAGCAGATTACACATGGAGGGGGTCCTTGCTCCCAGGTGCTCACAGTGACACAGGAGAAAGACAACTAGCATGACCCTGGGGGCAGTGGTTAGTAAAGGAAGAAGAGTGGACCGTAAATGTCAGCCAACAGCAGTGGATAAATAGTAGTGTGGCAAGGAGGATGGGATGTCGCAAAGGGGCAGCTGGCAGCCTGAGGGACCCAAAAGGACAATGCCTGTCAGTGCTGCTGTATTTCAGACAATGGTCCTGACCCCGCCCTCCCAAGAAGGGTGCTGTCCACCTGGAAGAAACCAGCAGGACCAGCACCTGGTTCTGTGCCCCAGGGGTGGCTCTTGGAGATGCCCCTGCTTTTGTTTTGCTTCTCTACATGTTGCTTAAAGTCAGAGGAAATTGCTTGTTTGGGGGCAGTTAGAAAGCCTTTATGATACTTGAGAGTTAAGAAGTCATGGATATCACCCAGCCCAACACTTACTTTTACCTAAGAAAGAACACTGAGGCCCAAAGGGTTAAATGATCCCTCCAGCTGGTGATGATACCCGAGATTGTAGCCCAGTCTCCTAAGCAGGGATAACTTCCTATGGATGTTTGTTTGGAATGGGAGTTTACTGGGAGAAATAAAACCGATGAGAACTGTACCACACTCAGGACCAGAATCAAGACGGCAAAGGAGTGGTCATTTCCATGTGCTGGACACTCAGTGATGCAGAAGCAGCTCAGAAATGGAGGGGCAGAGCTGGCCATCTGCTCTCATGTGAGCCTCATAGTACCAGCTGGGTGCTGGCCCTTAGGTGTCACCTCTTCCCTCCATCTGAGCTCTTTTCCCAGAGTGAGCACCACTTCCCACCTGCAGCAAAGCCTCTTCCCACTCCCCTTAATCTCCCCATTCCTGCCCTTCTAGAACTATTGCCAATTGTTTTCGTTCTGTGAGCTTAGCATCCTCATCTGCAAAGGCCATGGCTACTCTAAACAACCCGTAAGAATGCTAAGGACTTCCCTGTCAGATGAAGCTTTTCATATGCCCATTACCAGCCAGTCACTTCCTAGTGCTCCTGTTCAAACACCTTATGTGGCGCCCCACTGCTCATGCCACAGAGTCCATTCTCCTTGGCTGACACTCAAGCACATGCGCTATGTGACTATTGGCCGCAATCCTGGTGCACTGATAGCTGTCCCCAGCCAGGTGGGGCCAGAAATACACACTTTCGCCTCCTGTCTCCTGCCCACGGGGAAGGAGCCTCTAGAATGCACGTACCTGGTCCAACAGGAGGAATGTCATACCAGCCGGTGGCTCTCCCCTCTCTATCTAACCCACCTTCTCTTTGAGTGCCCAGTGCCCACCTTGTCAAAACAAGAAACCTTTGGTGTGAGAGGTATGCGTGTGGCTTCAGGAAAAGCGAAACAAGGTATTTAGAGTGGATGGAAGAGGCAAGTATGACAATTGTCCTGTTCCAACAGCTCACTCTGTCCATCTGGACCTCCTGCTTCTCTCCCAGTGACCTACCTAGGGGGCTTTTCCCACTTTCTTCTCCCTAGGAAAGAGCAGACGGTGCCCCCAGAACAGTGCTCATGCTGGATTGCCCTGCGCGCCTCGCTGCTTCTTTGAGCTCCCCAAGCAGACAGCCTGAGTCAGCATGACCAGGTCAATGGGATCCGGTCCCTCACAGAGCAGCCGTAGACTGAATTTTCACCAAATTTTATCAGCTTTTCCCTCTACAGGCTCAGAACTGAATAGTTCTCTGAGGGTGAAGAATGGATTTCACTCAAGGGAATGTTGGATAGACAAAGGCAGAGGAGTGTCTGCTATACCCAAGAGGACTTCTCAACCCCCAATGCTACACTGACTGTCAGGTCAAGGTGGGCAGGGAAGGAGAGAGGAGGACAGGAGCAGGCCAAGAAGGAGGAGAGGAGCTCCAGAACGTGGGCCGTGACCAGAGTGGATGCTCAGATATCTATTTTGTTGGACGCTGTATTAGTCAGGGTTCCCCAGAGCAATTGGCTAATGTGATTATGGGGTCTGGCTATTCCCAAATCTGCAGGTTAGACCAGCAAACTGGAGGCCTGAGATGGGCTGATGTTGCAGCTCTAGTCTGAAGGCCATCTGCTGACAGACTGCCCTCCTGCTCAGCTGGGGGTGGAAGGATTCAGTCTTTTCTCTTAAGGGCTTTCAGCTGATTAGATGAAGCTCACCAACATTGGAGAGCACTCCACTACACTCAGAGTCTACTGATTTAAATGTTCATCTCATCTAAAAAATACCTTCACAGCAATGCCTAGATGCATGTTTGACCAAATATTAGGGCACCATGGCTCAGCCAAGTGGACACAAAAAATTAACCATCCCAGGTACTAATCTAGTGATGCCCAGGTGAGCCAGGCTAGGCTAAAGGGCTACGTGGGGACATACAGTCACATGCACCTCCTTACACTTGCCTGAGTTCCCTGTTTTCTCCTCCTGGAACTCTTAGCTTCCTGAACTAGTCACATTTTCTTACACTCCTGCTTTCTCACACTTCCTCCCTGAAGTCAGTCTTATCTCAAAAGCCCTCGATCCATCTCTCCTCTGTGCCTCTGCAGAATGTATAATCTGTGCCCCTCCTAAAGCCCTTGCCACTTACTGAATTACTTTGCTGGTGTCTTTGTGTGTACAGACACACTTGATCTCCCCGCGGAGAGGGGTTGAGTCTGTATCTTATGTATTTGTGGAAGGATGTGGCCCCTGGTTCTCTCTCATGAACATAGTGGGCTCTCCTTCTGAATATTTGCACTGAGCTACTTAACTGAGTCTCAAATCATCAATAAAAGTAGAGAGGCGCTTGCACTGGCCTGAATTTATCATACTGCTCCTTTTCCAGAAGTACTAATTAACACTAGACACTGGAAATCACCCTAAATAACTCAGATATGGTAAATTGTAAAATGTACCTGTGACCTCAGGAAAGGTTTAAAATACAAAACAAGGACTCTGCTACTGGTAGTAAACAAAGAAAGCCCTATTTATTTCTTAGGAGGGTCTGTCCAACTGTGGTTTATATTTCAATAGGGATTTCAAAGGATTTAGTCAGCATATAAGGAGAGCATTTGAAAACCAGTGGCTATAAATGTGAGACAGCAGCGCAAACAGTGACCTGCGAAGGGTTGGGTCTGTGAGCCTTGGTCGTTCGGGGACATGAGAACACATGAGCAGCAACGAAGATAATACCAGGACGAAGATTCCATAGTAAAACTCACCAACGGTGTCCTGGTAGAGTAGGCAGACCCTGCCCTGGCACACCACGCCAGCTTAACCTGTATATTCTAGTCTTGCTCAGGTTAAAACTCGGTTTATATCCTCATTTTGGTGTTATCCATTTTCCTTTTCCTTTTTCTCCAAAACTTAAAATTTCATCTCAGCTAAAATTAGTGCCTTTTCAGACAAAACATCTTTTCCTTATAACCATCCTTGGTTCAATTTTCTAGGACCATATTAATGCAACAGTCAGGCAACAATGTCCTTATAACGCCAAAATAGTAGTTGGCAATTCAACTCCTCCTGATTTCAAAGGAGGAGATAAACAAAACAAAACCAACAAAAAACCTAAATTGTTTGTTCTGGGACTAAGGACTAAGTCTTTTCATACGTTTTCATTGTGGGTGACACCTGCCGGACAAGCTTAGTGGCAGAAAGCTGAGCAGGAGGACAGAGGAGAGGTGATTTGTTAAGTCTTCAGGTGACTGGCCCTGGTCAGCCACCAGCCTGGACCTCGGCTGCGAGCACCGTACCAGGGAGGAGCATCCTGCCTCCGGCTTTCCAGGCCTCCCAGGGCAGGCCGGGCCAGGTTCCTGCTTCCCACCCTAAATGCGGGGCTGGCCATGCTTCGGTCACACGCAGTGCTGAGGGATCCTGGTCACACCTAGACCAGTGCTCCGCTAATGGGGAGGATTAAAGGTCTCGTCCAGAACCCGATACTGCCGCTGCCGTGGTAGGCAGGCCCTCAGCATCCCCCCGCACCACACACTTCTGTGTGCCCCACAGAATTTCACTGCCTCCTGGTGGTCTGACCCCTTTCTGCCTGCAACCAGGAAGGGAGAGGAAGAAAAAGAAGCCCCATTGGTGACTTTAGGGGCTGCCTCTCATTTCAGCCTTCCCATGACCGGGGAGGCTGGAGTTATTATTATTCTGATGTTTGCTTACAATGAGGGAATTCTGACTCAGAGTAGTTAAGGAGTCGGAATACCAGCTGCACAATTAAGCAAAAAAAACAAAGCTTTGGGCACAGAACTAGGTGATTCCCACGTCCACAGGGTGCCATTCCCCATGCAGTGCCCCCTGCAGAGCTCATGCTCCTGCAGCTGTGGGCCAGCTGGTTACGACACCCAGTGAATTCCCCACGAGGGCGTTTTCTGTCCCCACTCCAGGCCTGCACCACAGCCCACAGCCACATAAACATCCCCAAGCCCCACTCGATCTCATCTTCAGGTGATGACTTCCACTGGTCTTTGGGGACGTGTCATGTTCTGGCGGTGACAGGAACATGGCTGAGGCTGCAGGCCTCACTATGAACAGATCGGAATCGCTCTTCTAACCTGCAGCCTGGCTCTGGCTGGAGGAGGCAGGCGCTCCATCCACAATTCACACCAGCCATGCCAACCTGCCCCACGGGCACCTCTTCCTGGCTCACTCCTGCAGAAGATACATCAAGAACCAGATCCAGGAAATTTGCATTTCTTATAAATTGTGACCTAGATTAAAGAAAGGCCAGGAGTAGACACGGTGCCAGTTTGGAAGCCTCCCCCATAAGAAGACACTTGTAAACCAGGTCGCATCCTGCATGTGGTCAGACCCCAGTGCAGTAAGCATGCAGGGCTGTGTCTGGTCTCTCCTGTGAGTGTGATGAGGCGTTTCTTTCACAGCAGTTTGGGTCCGATAGCCACCTATGCCTCTAGCTATCAGTCCTCCACTGCCTTATGCTCTGCGGCTGCCCTTCAGGGCCCAGCCCTGGTCCCGCAGCTGAGTGCCTCTCCATGCGCTGGTCAGACAAAAGGACTGTGCTCCAGGAAGCACCGCCAACCACCATTGGATACAGGGTGCAACAATTCCTGTTACCTCAGTGAGCCCTCCTGGGAGCTGTGACAACTGCATGGCCACCTGTTAACTCCTACAGCCCGGCTGTACATCCCTCGCAGCTTTCCAGGTGTTCTTCCCCAGGATCTGCCCATGGACCAGTAGCTGGGCACCATCTGCAAGCTCGTGAGAGATTCGGACCTCAGCCCTCACTCCAGCCCTACGGAACCAAGACCTCAATTTTACTAAGCTATGACTTGGGCCAAAAATTTAGATACATTTTTGAAAAATACCACAAATATACGAAGCAAGATAAAATAATGGTACTAGCAGCTTTTTTAAAAATGGGCACCATTTTGAAAAACAGTATCTAGCGTTTTAAAGAAGGTAAGGCAGACATAACACATTGCAAAGCTGTTTCTTAATTTAGGTGAAAACCCAATTTAACTTTTTATTTAGTTGCTTGTCAAGCTGATCCATCATAATTTCTGGCTGGCCTATGTGGCATACAGTAGAAAATACTGCAGAAGTAAATTAATAGACTTTAAGCTTCCGTTGAACAGGAGAGGAAAGCTTCAATATGAGGAAAGCCTCCTGCTGTCATGCCCAAACCATCAGTCAAGTCCAATCTCGCCGAAGTTTGAGCTCTTCACACCACTGGAATATTCCACTGCTTTATGAGTTCCTGGAAAAAGACTATCAACTTGATGATCTCTTAGGGCTGTAAGAACAACTGAGATTCCAGAAGAGATTTGTCTGTGAGCAGTGTCTCTGCCCAAGTACTCAGAGTCTACATAGGAGAAGCTAAGAAAAATATGTGTGCGCGTGCACGTGTGAGACAGAAATTCAAGGGTGGGGAGATTTGAACAATGCATTTCTCATCTCAGTTTTTATTCTTCAAAACCTACCTAAGAAAACAATAATAACCCTTACCATGATATTGCCACCTCTGCCTTCCATCTCCAAGGGATAGACCAGCAATTCTTCACCTTTTTCATCTCATAGCACACATAAACTAATTACTAAAATTCTGTGGCACACCAGTAATTATATTTTTTGCTGATCTGACAAAAAAAATAGGTATAGTTTTGGTTCATTCATACCAGATGGCTATTGTTGTGTTGGCTGTTGCCTTTTTTTTTTTTTTTTTGGACAGTCTAAGGGAAAAGAGGTGGGTGCTCCTAACTAAATAGTCAGGTACCGCATGTTTTAAAAATTCTGTGGCACAGTGAAAACAGCTAGGATGGACAATAGAGCGGGGTAAGAAATTGAACTGAAAAAGTGGAAAATGTGACCTTGTTACAACAAAATTTATCTCCCATGACCCCAGTGACTCAAACTGAAAACATAGGAGTCATTCTTAATTCCTCTTACTTTTTCCCTCTCCCTCCACATCACAGAGCCTTGTTGGATCTACATTCTCTCCAATCCATCTATTTCTCCTCATGCACAGATACCCCTCTGCCCCTGGGCTGCCATATTCAAAAGACAGTCCAAAAGTCAGGAACCTAGCTCATGTCTCTACTTCCATTTGTGTCCTCTGAAAGTTATTTTTCACACAATTTGTAAAGCTTTTGAAGAAAATCCAATTAGCCACTGTTTCAAAAAGTATTAAAAAGAGACCATTCAACTAGAAGAGACAACAGTTCTATAAAGAAACACAAAGTGCAAGACTAAGCACTTTCTTCCAAATGTGGAGGGAGATTTTCTTAAGTTATGCATGTAAGACACATCTGCCCCTTTGAGAGTCTGCACTCATCTTACTGGGGAAATAAGACTCTGGGTCAAAAAAAACAGATTCTAATATAAGTAAGCATCAAAGTTAATAGGAGGTTAGAAAGACATTTCTCAGTAGGACTGTGAGATGTTCAGGCTAAAGTAGTAGAATCAGATACAAGGGTAATGTTGGTGCCCCCACCTGGAACAGGATACAGAGGGGAATGGGACCTTACTCCTCTGTGGCTTGGAGCTGGGACTTGGGGGCAGTTCACGATTTGACAAATTTTGTTAGCCTTGCACTTATCAGAGGTCTTAGTTAGAAACATAATATTCTAAAATTCCACAGAGGACAACTGAGTCTGGTGAAAAGTCTTGTGATGTTGCACATCTGTGCTCCTGCAGGCAGGAAGCTGGTCTCAGCTACCTTGACATGCATCCCCCTTCCCTTACCCCAACATCTGCCACACCCTCAGCAAATTCAATGAAAGGGAGAGAAGGAACTAAGAGGGGTCATGACTGAGACAGGCACAAACTGTGCAAATGAATCTAGAGAGTTATTTCTGCTTAATTTTGCAATATTCCCAGAGCAGTAAGGTCTAGAGATTGTCTGGCTTTCCCTCTCCTTTTCTGATTCAGTGTCCCCCTACCACGACCCATTTCTATTTTTAAGGGAGAGAACATGTTTACATGCTCCAGAGGACAATATCTTTCTGAGGAAAGCTGCATTCAGTGTCCTCGAGGCTTACAGTAGTCAGAAACTGATGCTTCTTCTCCCATTTTTGTGGTCACTCTATAAACTCAGAAAGTAATTATTAAAGGTGTGATTCATGTTTTGCATCAATAACTGGTGAATTCAACCCCAACCAGAGCAATTTAAGCTCTTAAAATTGGAAGATTTGGGACACCATATCAAGTATCATTATTTGTTAGAGTTGACTCACTCTTTGCAGGTAGGCAGGATGTTGCAGTTGGAGATTCAGCTTGTAGAATGGTGATGACACAAATTTTCTATGAAGCCCCCTCTAGAGCATCCACACCCCCACTCCCAGCTTCCACTGCTGCTCCTTCCAGAAGCATATCCATGTGGGCTCCAAGCACCCAGCAAATCGGAGGATAAACTTGGTCTTTCTGAAATGCATGTTTTGCCTGAACTATACATCAGAGTGAAGGAAATCACCCCATAAGCAGTCACATAAAGCCAAAGGCAGCATCAAGGAGAACAACCTCATTCTCCAGCTAAATTAGACAGAGTCGAAACAACCTTTGTCTCCTACCATGTTGGTGCTCAGCTAGGAAAGGTTTGCCTGGGTGTGCCAAGAATGTCTTTGGTGCTTTTCTGGAAGATGCAGCCCCCACAGTGCCTCACCCCACCACCAAGGAGCAGGCTTCTGTGAGAGGAGCATAGCAGCTGTAGTTACCAGAGATGGCAATCATCCTGCTCCCAGCCCATCTCTGGTACCCTGAACCAGGATCCAAAGGAGGGAGAGTGTAAAGGAGGATGAAAACTCATTTGATGATGATGTAAAAGCAGAGTATTCATGTCACCTTTGTCACTCTCAAAGGTTTGTGCTACCCTTTTTGAAGGACAGAAGGGAGGCTGTCATGGGATGAATTGTATCTTGCCAGAAATTATGTGTTGAATCCTCAATCCCCAGAACCTTGGAATATGACTGCATTTAAAGAGGAAATTAAGGTAAAACGAGACCATTGGGGTGGCCCTAATCCAATGTGACTGGTGTCCTTATTGGAAGAGGAGATCAGGACATAATTATGCACAGAAGGACGACCAAGTGAGGACACAGGGAGAAACCAGCCATCTACACATGAAGGAGAGAAGCCTCAGGAAACCAACCTTGCCCACACCTGCTCTCCACCTTTCTACCCCCAGGACTGTGCAAGAATAAATATCTATTGTTTGAGCCCCTAGTCTGTGTGATATTTGTCATGAAGCCAGGCTGACTAGCAAACCTGTGTTGAGAACAAAGACTGAGTGGTCTGGAGTGGCCAACAGGATAAATGTCCAAAGCCTTGGTATCTTCACTGATGAAATAATGATAATACCTACCTCAACAGGTGCCAATGAAGATGAAGATAAATGACTTGATGTTTGTAAAAGATTTAATTTAGTGCTCAAAAAATTGGTCATATACCATAGGATCCAAAACACAAGTGACTTAGAAATTCAGCCATAATCTAATGTCATAAAATAATCTCAAGCATGATCAAAACTCATGGTGTAGAATGCTAACTGCAAGCTACCAGAAATCAAAGTCATGATGTCGCTAACCTAAAACAAGCATTTATCATTGCACTTGAATTACAGACCTGCTAGCCCAGGCCCCCTTCTTAATTCAGTCTGTTTTAAACAAGGATCAAGTTTATATCCTGTGTCTATCCAGCTTAACAGCTTTATTATCCTCATTTTAATTATGATGTGTTTCCAAACAATTTTATCAAGAAGCAGAGGATAAAATGCACACATGTGCACGTGTACATGGACACAATTATTCACTCCATGACACCCATCAATGCCAGTTCTGTCCTAGATTCTCTCTGAAAGAGTAGTCACAGGGCAAATTAGCAACTGGCCGTGAGTAAAATGCACCTTCCTCATGGTATCGATCTTCTGAATCGGGAATCCACCGTAGAATGAAAAGAACGCTAGCAATGGAGTGAATCCCAGCAGATTTTGGTTCAGCTCTGCCTCCAACCCACCGATCGGTCCTCGAACATCAGTTAACCTTCCTGAACTTAAGGTTCTTCATCCCGAACATCCCTTGAACTCACCACAGTGTTAGGATAAAATAAGATAGCATACATCAAAGCACTTTGAAAATGTAAAAACTCTACAGATATAAGCTGTTTTCAAGTTTATGTGCGCATTTCAGGTATAAATTATCCAGGTAAAAGATATGTTTACTATTATAAGAAAAATAAAGCAAAGACCAGACTCTAATTCCTTGGCCCTTGATCTTTTATCACTCATATTATAAATGGCATGAGTTCAACAACTAGCTTTCTTAATAAAACATCATATCTGGTAATTACTCTAATAGCTGCCTCTCTAGGTGCTATAAACCTGCACCTTCAGAAACACTTGGAACAAATGTACATGCCCGCTGCAGACTGATACAGGCTGTGAAGAATGAAAGGTGTCCATTATCAAATCTCCCTCATTAAACTAACTCACAGGTTGTTCAACACCATCTTTGAGTTCTCCCATCCCTAAGTGCCAATGAAAACGAGAAAGGCAAGTAGCACTTATGATATACCTGCTTGGTACCAGACACCACAGTGTTCATTTTATATACGAGCCCATACCGATCTTGTGGTATGGAAACCAAGGCTCAGACAGTCTTTGTCACCTGCCCAACCCCCACCTACATGAGGGACAACCCAGATTCTAAGCCCCATTTGTACTCCTTCAGAGCCCACTCTGACTCCCAGGCCTAGAAATAAATAGACACTTAATATAACAGGTATTTATATGGGGTCAGAGCATTTGCGCAATGAACTAATGGTCTGTGTTCCCCCAAAATTCATATGTTGAAACTTAACTGCAGTGGGATGGTATCAGAAGGTGGGGCCTCTTGGAGATGATGAGGTCATGAGGGCAAAGCCCCTATAACGTGATTAGTAACCTTATAAAAGAGACTCAGAGAGTGCTTCAGTTCTCATGAGAGGATTCTCACCAGAACGCACCATGCTGGCATCTGGTCCTGGATTTCCAACTTCCAGAAATGTAAGAAATAAATTTTTGCTGTTTATCATTCATCCAGTCTGTAGCACTATTTTATCAGAACCTGAATGACTAAGACAATTTGTATTATTCAGTTTGCTCCTCAAAGTTGTCATCCTTTTCCCCCCTAGGACTTTTAAATAGATGGCACCAAATATACAAGGCCTGTCCAGAAAGCATCCAGCAATTTAATATGAAAAATAGGGACATTTATTGAAAAAGATACAAGAAACATGATACATAGGACAATGATGCCTCAGTCCCCTTCAAGGTAGGCATCCTGGGACCTCACACAGTTCTCCCAGTTTCCATCAGCTGCCCCATCATATTTTCCTGGATCTCATCAACAGTCTGAAATCTCTTCCCTTTCAAAGGTGATTTTAGTTTTGGGAAAAGCTAGAAGTTGCAGGGTGCCAAATCTGGGCTGTAGCAGGGCTGAGTCACCTGTGTGATTTGATGTTTCACCAAAAATCTCTGCCTGAGACGTGATGCATGAGTGGGTGCATTGTTGTGACAAGGCTGCCAATCACCAACTGTGCATAGCTGAGGCACTCTGAATCATCCAAATAGTATCTGTGGAGGAATGTTTAAGCTTAATGCAAAATTTGGTGCAAATTTGTTGCTCTACTCAGTCATTTTGAATACGATGGCCACACAGTACACACACTCACTCAACAGCATCTACTCTCCCCACTGTCTAGTACAGTGGAGTCATCATTGTTCACACATGCACATTCCAGTTGACTCTCCTTGGCTGCCAGGTTACATGGATGTCACGCAAACCATTCTCATTATATTAACAATGGCTGGCCTTTTTCCAGACAGACCTTGTCCTATAGCTATGGTTATAATTCAGCTAGACATTTTTCTCATTAACCAAATAAATAAGCATAATCCAGAAAGTCTTATTTTTAAAATTCAATGTCTCATTTGTTTTTCTTGACTACTTAATATGAGAGATGTCACAAAGATTCTTTCTTAGACCATCTCCCAGATTTTGGCTAAAGAAAATGTGATAATTCATGATAAATGTGAGAGTTTTGAGCCATGAAATTTGTGCAGCCCCTTCCCCATTGGCCTGTACTCCTAAGGCAGAAAAGCACCTAGGTTATCTCCCTATTTTGGTCACTAGCTAACCGTAGCCTGTGGTCCTGTGGCCTGGTTGGAGGCTGCAGCAAAAACTATGGGTCTGTCTAGTCACTTGTGTAACTAGGCCAAATGAAAAAGCCAGGCTAGGGAGAGGGGCTCCACTCAACACCCCTTAGTTAGGGGGTCAACTAACTAGGTGTATCAAGGAGGATGACTGCCTGCTTTCTAGTTGGGTCAATTGCCTCTTTGAGGTTCTGACCCTGGTTACTAAGGTTAAATAGGGAGCCACTGTTTTCTTTTTTAAAGATTTTATTTATTTTATTTTTAGACAGAGGGGAAGGGAGGGACCAAGAGAGGGAGAGAAACATCAATGTGTGGTTGCCTCTTGCACGCCCCCTACTGGGGGCCTGGCCGCAACCCAGACATGTGCCCTGATTGGGGAATTGAACCAGCGACCCTTTGGTTTGCAGGCTGGTGCTCTATCCGATGAGCTGCGCCAGCTGGGGCAGGAGCCGCTCTTTTTACCAGGAAGGGTGGCCTGCTGAAAAAGCTTTTCTAGTTTAAAAGACAAGTTTTCCCTCTAACAACTGGTCTTTAGCCACTAGCAATTTACTGTCTTTTGAACTTAAATTAAAACTTTGATACCTATTTCTTTTTATGAAAAAGCCTCCACATAGAACATAATCACCATAATGAAGATGCATGCTTCTCTTTGGGGATTTATGCCAACTTATTTTGTTCAATTTTCTGAGGAATGTCAGAATGCAAGGAGCGGGGTAACCCCTGAAGAGAAGCTACCGAAGATAATTCTTATATGGAAGAGATAAAACAGAGTAGGAGGGTAAGCAATTATCTACAGCAGTTAAATCTCATAGATTCCGAGATAGGTGCACAATGTTCTCATCAGTTGAACTGGATGTCCATCAAAGAGCATTTTACTTTTGCCTCTATTGATGGTGTCTCTTAATAAAATAAATAATTTGAATCTCTATTGTGCCTTTCATCTCCTAGGACTTTATAGATGTGAAATTACTTAGCTTTCTCATAATTCTAAGAGGTCCATGTCTTCACATGCCAAACTGAGGCATCGATAAGCAACCCGACCTCCAGAGGACACAGCTCAAAACAGACCAGGAAAACCAACTTAATCCTGCTTCATTCCTGCTCCCTCGTTTGTGATGGTTAACATCATTGGGCTGCTTTTCTCACCCGCACAGATGGTTCTCTTTAAACTCCCATCGAAATCACCCCGTTATTGTGTGACACAGAGAATTATAGCCAAGAGAATCCCTTTGGAAAATAGCATATTTTATATGGGATTTATTTTCCCCTGTTTCATTATTAGCAAAGGGATTACCCACCCTGCTCAGCCGCCCCCTTCCTGTGGTTGCTCTCACAAGGGTGGGCAGCTGGGAGAGAGCCTGGAACAGAGGTGGATTTAATGGTGTGTGCGCCGGGTGCGCACCCTGGACCCCGACCTAGAAGGGCCCCACAAAACCCCAACTTTACGCTTTTTTCTAATGACACCAAGTTTGGTTTCATAAGTGCAATTTTAATTATGTACAAGCTTACAATCGGTGGTAAAACCTGATAGTATGTTTAAATATTTTCTTCCGTGCCCAGGGCCTCAATCGACCTTAATCCGCCTCTGGTCTGGAATCTCCTTCCAGGTGGACACCACTCAGCATGCTGCACAAATCTGTCGCTCTTTTTTGCATAGTTTTGTTTCATTCATAAGAATAGGTCAGGATTGTGTACTCATACTTTATAATCTCTATTTGGATAACAGTAATACTGCCAGACACAGTTTCGTACTCAGCCTTCCTGACCTAGATCACAGCAGTCCGTCCTGAGGCAGGGTTTGTGAGGCAAAGGGAAGAAGACATTAGGGTAGGAAGGTAACAAAGGCTAAAAAAGAAGACACACATTTAATGGGTGGGCCTATTAATGTAGGGAAGATGACAGAGCTAGGGCCTAAGGGTAAGAAACGGATTTTCATTTGCTAATCTAACCTTTTCCCCAGAAGACACAGCGTCTTTTCCAAAAATGATTTTTACTTAGCTCCTATTTCTGAAGAACAAACTTAGCTTCTTAATGGATTCACACCAAATCCTGGTTTCTTACAATTCTTGTTGTGAATGTTACTTTTTTGGCTGGCGTTTAAAAGTAGATGCTACAATATGAGGTCCACTTAGTTGTCTGAGGTGTAACCTTGAACTAAAATCATGCTAGTGAACGGTTACCCCGTAGCCTCTCCTCTCGAGAGGTATAATCCATGTTGGTGGGCCAGAGTCTAGCACAAAATCTGGGGATCGATAAATCTAGTGTCCCTAGGGCACTGGATGCTGAGTCAATATTAGCTGTTGAGGGAATTTAGTTCTGATCAGGGCGTACTTCATTATTAGGGGTAAGAACGATTTCACTGCAGCCTTTGAAAATCACTGATTGCAGCAAATCCAGACTAAAGAGAGAGACAAACACTCCATAGCAGCCCAGGACTTCTGGCCCTCCCACCTTCGTTCTTCCTCCCCACCCCTCAGGAGGATAGCTGTCCCTGGAAGTGGGGCGGGGTCTGGGGGTCGCACACAGTTCTGAGTGCCGGTCACAGGAAATCCCTTTGTTCGGAACATAGAATTGCTCCTGGCCAAAGGGCTTCACTCACTCGCCTGACAAAAAATGTTTTGGAGGTGATGTAATCAGATGTATTTGAAAAAACTCTTTACAGGGGCGTGACCTTCTTTAAATGAAAAGAAGGAATTTCTTTTCAAAGGTGAGCTATGCCTCCTCTGAGCATAACTTCTGGGCTCTTGAGCATTTACTGTCTGAGGGGGGCCCTCATTCCAGCCCTTGGGGCAGTGACTCCTCCTGAAATGTATCATGCTGGGGCGGGGGTGGGGGACTGCCTGGCGCAGTCTGGGGATCCTGTTCTCCTCAGCTTCATCATCTTCAGAGAACTCCCTATGAACCTTTTTCTCTACTATTCTCTGATATTTTCCTTGCTGTGGCAGTTTCTGAGTTCACTTTCTTATTCATAGACCTTGACGGTAGGTACTGTAGACAGAAGTGCAAACTGTCCTTCTGCGGTCAGGGTCAGTGTTAGGTTTTCATCAGGCACCTCTGCCCACCTCAAATCAACACAGCTTCACAGATTGGTGTCCGGCCTGTAGGAAGGCATTGCCCACAACAGCGCCTCTCATGTTAATTCCTCTATCTGAATATCACTCTTTTAACCTTTTACCCTGTTTTTTATCAACACTCTCTGCTAAAGAGGGATACAGCTGAATTAGGATGTGGGGGCTCTGGCATCAGCATGCATGTCAGCCCCTGGTGTCAGGTACAGAGGTGAATGAGTGGAGCAGTCTGGGCTATGTTTTGCTCAAACATCAGCCACAGGAGTTCACAGCTGACAGAAGCATCATTTAGCCCACTGGTCTCCAACCCCAAACACACACAGTCACATGCGTGCGCACACACAACTTCGAGGCCCATGCGGCTCCCAGAGTGTCTGTGGTCCCTCCACATCAGACACCAGGAGCCAGGTGACAGCACCAGAAGCCAGCAGCCAGGACGCTGGGCTTCCCACTGGCACCTCCCACCACGGCGCAGTATTTGATGTCGTGACAGAGCAGCTCCACTAAAGACATTGCAGAGATGAATTATTCATTTCTGAGGCCTCCGTGTAGCAGCCAAAGGTTATCACCGGTCAGTGATTCTCAAATCGTAGAAATGTCATTTCGCCATCCGCACCCCAGACCCAAAACTCTGTTTTATGGAGGCCTTCAGACAACTCTCATACATGCTCAAGTTTGAGAATAAAGGGATTAAAAAGTACATTAAACCGAAAACATCTGAATAGCCAGCAGGCACAGAAAGAAATGTTATTTAAATTTAAGCAGATATTCCTCCAAATACAGCTGCCACTCACTGCCCCTGAGAAAGCTTCCTGTTTGGAAGAAGGCTAACTTAGCACCTGGAAGTGAGAATTCAGCTGCCTATGAGCTTCGAGAAGCCCACTACAACCTTCCATACTTTCCCATTAAAGCCCTTGGAAATCAACCTTGATTTAGCCTATTAGTTTCTCTGTTGTCAGTAAATTTGCAGGCCCCCATCGCTGAACCTCAGTAGTAGAGGAAGTTTACACACCAACAAAAACCTAATAGCCCAGGACTCCATCTGCTCATCTGAAATGTGCTCACTCCCAGTGCCCAGTTTTCAAGTCAACTGATGAAAACTCCCGTGCAAGATGGCATAAGACTACTCATTTCAGGGATGAGATAGCACTGCCCTGGAAATCTCATCTGAAGGGTTTGCACCTCATCCCCACAATGACCTTGAGAGGTAGAACTCACTCACACCATTTTATCAACGATGGAACAGATTGACAGAAGGCAAACAGCCAAGGAATTTGGGTAACTTGTAGGTTCCCTCTGTACTATTCTACAATTATATGAGAAAAATGTTAAGGACTTAAACAAACCATTTAGGCAAATGAGACAATTTCTTTCCCTCTATCTCTAATATCACTTCCAGTTAGGTAACAGTTATAGATTAGAAGTGTCTCCCCCAATCACATGTTGAAGCTTAACCCCTCCATGAAGGTGGAACCCTCAGGATGGGGTTAGCGTCATTCTAAGAGACCTCGGAGAGCTTCCTTGCCCCCTCCTCTATGAGAGGTCACAGTGAGAAGAAACTATGAACTAGAAAGAGTGTCCTCACCAGACACCGAATCTGCTGGAGCCTTGATCTTGGACTTTCCGGCCTTCAGAATTGTGAGAAATAAATGTCTGTTGTCCATAAGCCACACAGTCTGTGGCACTGTTTCCAAATTAAAAATCCCTAATGGCTTCAGTGTCACTAGGTCTTCTCTCCTCTGAACTGAGACCAAGTTAACAGCAGCAGAAACAATCATGGGTAATGGGAGTAGCATTCAGTAATTGTCAATGAGATAGTTATTTGAACACTTCCCCCAGAAGGAAGCAATGCTTTTGTTTATTGACAGGGCAATGCTGCGTTGACACAGAGCCAGCGGTGAGTGGCAGGGGCAGGGAATTCACCTGGAGGCTCCAAACCTGCCTTGCAGTTGGGAATGTTGCCTTCACCACCTGGCTTGGCCATATGGGTTGAAATGTGCCACGCATGCTGCCTTTGCCGGCATTTCCCCCACAAAGCGCTGTGACACAGCCTGGTGCTGAGCCCAGGAAGGGAGGCTTCCTTCAGGGATCAGGGGGACTGTTTCTGAATCTCATGTCTTTTCTGTCCAGGGGGAGCATGGAAAATAGCTCAGCAGGTGTCAGGAGGCAGGGACCTGAGAAGGCATTGCTGGATACAATCCCATTTATCCCTCCTGGCACAAGACTCACCCCTGATGGGAGAGTCAGAAGCCCTCCAGGTGGGATCGCCCAAGGAGAAGCCATCTCCACACCCGTGTCCGTGCCTTGCTGCTTTCCCAGAGCACAGGCTTCGTCTGAGTGGAGTTGCACTTCTGACGTTGGAATCTCCCTGAAGTCCAGGTTAAAGTCAATATAAGGCTCCCACATCCAGTCATTAGGATGCAGAGTCCTTCTATACTTAGCACATATTTTCAATATTAGAGTGTCCTTATGGTCCCAAGATAGACGCCAGAGTGCCAGCAATTACGGTGGCCATTCTAGGCAAAAGGGAAATGGAAAAACCATGAACAAAAGGGTACATGACAGTCCCCTTTAAAATTCTTTTCCCAGAAGCCCTACCCAGTGATTTCTGTTAATATCTCTTTGGCTAGTAAAAAAGAAAGGAGATAGCTCCAAAGGGATGAGTCATAAGAGGGCACAGCTAAGTCCCCACCTCTGGGCACTTGATGGCCACACGATGGCTTCTTCCTGACCTATTTGCTCATAAAGAGTCAACTTGAACCACATTCTCCCTATTCTGTACAAATATTAAGCTAGATTTAAAAATTGAAACAAGGCCAAGTTTACTCATGTTTACCTCCCATACAGGAGTTAAAGCTAGATTTGTTTATAACCAGGTGGTGAGTGGGTCAGGACGTGCTGTATTTGAAACATGGAGTGCCCACGGGGGTTGGGTTTTAGCCTTTATTACAAAGTGAAAACATATCAAAAAGGCTGGAAGAAGATAAATATCTAAGACCATCCAACAGGGCCTGTTCATTTTTTTTTCCCCTGGAGTGCTTCAGGCTTATGTAGGCCCTCACACCAACAGCTGCACTTCTGAAACCTCTTTTACCTCCTTATCCCAGAATGTGGTAAAAATGTTCCACAGTGTCCATTAGACAAAGAGAACCTTAACGCTGTAACCTGTTGAATGAGGAGGGGATGATAATCTACCCCTTCTTAGCTTAGCCAAGCTCTCTAACCTGTATCAAAGCCCCTTCGGAGGTCTGCATTTCAGGTCCCAGTGCTTTACTGCTGTCAGACTGGTGGTGCCATTGCCAGCAGCACTTGATCAGAGAAGCAGATCCACTGAAATAAACGTGTCTATACCTGATGCAACAGAAGGAATTGCACTTAGGCCATTGTGCAGGCTCGGTAAATACTCAGGGTGAGACTGTTATTTCTGCATCTGTGAAATGCCCAAGGCAAGGAGCTGGGAAGGGGAAACTGAACATAAAAGAGGGGAAGCAAAGGTCAGCTGGGACCTCCAAGGCTGAGCTGGAACCTCTGAGGACAGATTGAATTCCACCTTGGTCCTCACTGTCTCTGACCTTCAGAAGATGGGGGTGTTCCTGCAGAATAAGTGGGTATCTTTCAACATGGAGCTGAGCACACGCCTGGCCTAGAGCAGAAAAGTTGATACAGAACTTTCGGTGGGATCTAGCAGGGCAGTGGGCCCACCTGCTGCCCCTGCCTAGCCTTTGGGCCAGCAGCTGAGCTGCAATGTCAAAGAGCAGCACCAGCACTTCACGCCCTGCCCTGATCTCCCGCACACAGAAAGAATATGCTGCTTCTTTAATGATAATTTCTCAGTCTCGGTTGGAATTAGATCCTTCCCCAGCTGAGCCTGCAGGTCAGAACCCAGCCTTACCAATCTTCTGAGACCCTGAGCCAGCCAAGCCACACTGAAATCCCTGAAGCACAGAAACTGTGAAATAATAAGTGTGCATGGTTTCAAATTGCCAAATTTGGGGGCAATTTGTTACACAGCAGGAGCTAACTAATACACCAGCATTCTGGTCTGTCAGCCTTTGAACACATTATGTTAGCACTTTTTGTGTTTCCTTCACCAGCTCCAAATCGCCATCGGCCTTGCTCAGAGTCCAATTCTACCTATTCTTCAATGCCCAAGTCAGTGTTTATATTCTCTGTGAGCCCCTCTGATTATTTCAGTCCATAATGATTTTTTCTTCTACACGACACAGAATTTATTTTCTCAGTCAGGCCAGAATCCCTTTGAACATTCACCCCTGGCCTTGGGTGGCACAGGCCAAAACAGGGTACAGGCTGGGATCAATGCCACGTCAGTGGATTGTCAACATGGGTAAGATGCACATTTCTTTAGAAGCAAAACTGGATAAGATCTGAGATTGGAAATTGAGTCAACATTAGTTGGCCAAGTAGGATAAGCCTACTTCTCTCCTTATCCTGTGGCTAAGGAGAGAAGTGTGAGTAACGACTCCTGGAAATCACTGCTAGGGAGTTGATAAAGAGGGAACAATCCTAAGTGAGGCAGTAGGCTCTTGGGGATAATCATTGCTTTGGCGGGACTTTTTCTTGGGGGCCTTTTCCATTTCCTCTGAGAGCGTGCCTTTACTGATCTCAAAGCAATGCTTTGGGTCAGGGGCATTCTACTTTGTGACATTGTGTGTGTGCGTGTGTGTGCGTGTGTGTCCTTTAAGTTGGCAGTAGCTCCTTGAGGAAATGGTAAGCGGCAGGCTGCAGTGCTCTACCTCCGCACACCAACTATTTGCTGAGCCATTCCATGAAAAGGCAATCCTTGTTCATCCTTTTCCTTGAAAAACAAAAAGAATCTTTGTATCCATGACGAACCATCATTTTCAGAGCCAAGCCAATTGCTAAAGATAATAGAGCAAAATTTAAATGGGCAACTTTTTAAAAAATCAGTTTATTTCTGTGATTGTTTCGGTTTAGTTTATATTCCATTTAACAGGGGAAAACAACACATTCAAGTAGCAATAGGAAGGTATTATAAACCTCCTAATCAAAAAGATGTTGTTTTCATTTGGTTAATATTAAAAGTAGATTTAGATGAACCATGTAACTTCATACTTCATAACAAATACATGTATATAAGTGTATTAAATTTCCCATCACAAGTACATGAACGCTTTTAGAATGAGGTACTTTATTGCCTGACATAAGGCATAATTCTACTTAAACAAAGGTTTAGGGACATCTAGCTTAGTGACGTGACATACACCAAGGGCTTTAACGCAAGTAAGTCCAACAGGCTTTAGTTCCACCAAAAGAAATATTTCAGATTGTGCTGTTTGCTGCTGTTTTCATGTCGAGCACCTGGTTTGACTAAAGCGGTCACTGCTTTGTCATTGGTTACAGCCAAACAGGGAAAAATGTTTATTCTAACTGCCCGCCAGCCCAGGCTCATGGTTCATCTTGTCCCCGATAGAACTGAGATCCAAATGTCTTACAGGAAAGCTTACCATTCTACTGGCTGCATCAATAGGAGAAGTAGCCATTTAGCTACCGTCGGAGTCATCTCAGTGTACAGAATCAATCAGGAACATTTGTTACCACCGGAGTACTTAGGGGAGTCAATGATCTAATGTTGTGACCAATACAACTCTGTTTGACTACTTTCAATGCCCACTATGTCGATTCTCCCACCAATTAATTAATTTAGCCAAAATATCTTCAGGAGAAACTAAACTGAATGGAATCCTGTGTTTCACATAATGAAAAATAAAAAATAATGAAAATAATCCAGTACAGAAACAATAAAGCACACAAACAAAATACATTTTTCTCATACATCAGAAGCTATGCCAAGAGTGTTTAGGGACTCTGGGGATCTCAGCCTTGAATTTTCTGGAAGTTTCTCCACTATTCTCAGTTTCACTTAGCACCTTCCAGGCAGCAAAGAGCTTAACAGTTCTCTTAATGTGGTTTAAACATTGTGACTACACATTCTTCTTATAAGTGCCTAATCCTCAATTGAAACTATTTGTCACAATAATACCCTTCCCCCCCCCCCCCCCCCCCCCACCCAGTGAAGACTTTTACAAGATAATTATGTGGGAGTAAACAAATGCAATGTTCCCTTTTATCTGCCTTAATGGGACGCCTTCTTCTTTAATCACCTGCCTGTTGTTATTCACATACTATTGAGCAGCGTGAATGACACCCACTCAACAGCCTGTCTCAATCATTGCTTGTTAGGTAACCCTTTATATCTCTAGATTAATAAGCAATATTTAGTGTTTACCATCCCCCACTTTATAAGCATCAATTTCCATTGTTGTTGTATATAGAGTGGAAGAATTATTGAGCCCCGTCTTTGCCTTTGAATGCTTTAAAGACTGCATTGCAGAATGTTCTTCTGGTAACAGAATGGAGAGAACAAAGTCTCCTGCCTACTGTATTTCCCCAGGAGATGCTCTCTGTTCCCTGAGGGCGACTCCGTGTGGGGCCAGCGGAAGCTTGGCTGCGCTTTTCTTCTTTCCTCCCCCCTCCCTCTCTCTTCCTTCTCTAGCTCCCCTCCCCCTCCCTCCCCTTCCCTCCCTCTCTCTTCCTTCTCTAGCTCCCCTCCCCCTCCCTCCTCCCTCCCTCCCTTCTTTTATTCCTTTCCCAACATTTATGGAGAGTAGTTACCACAAAGTAGATAATGTTGTTAATCCCATTTTTGTTGTTTTTTAAACACACTTTTTAACATTTATTTTTATTGAGATAGAATTGACATATAACATTATACTAGTTTCAGGTATGACATAATGATTTAATATTTGAATATATTACAAAACGATTACCACGATAAGCCTAGTTAACATCCATTATCACAGGTAGTTACAGATTTTTTTCTTGTGACAAGAGTTTTTCAAATTTATTCTCTTAGTTACTTTAAATTAGGCAATGTGATATTATGAACTATATAATCACCATGCTGTTTATACATTTGCATCCCCACTATTTATCTATTTTCTAACTGGAAATAGATTTTTAAAATGAGGAAAGCGAGGTTATATGAAGTGAAATAACTTGCCTGTTGTTTTACATCCAACAGGCAGAGAAGCCGGAGTTTTAGCCCAGGACCGTCTGACCCTGTCGTGTTTACATTACCCTCCCCTTTATGACGCCTCTTAGGCTTTCAGAAACCTCCTAGGGTACCAGTCTGTTATCATTTAAGGGAGCTGTGAGCAACATCTCATTGGGGAATGTCTAGGCAGCACCAGCTAAAAGACTCTGTCCTCACACAGTCCCATTCTCACCCCTGAACCACTTTGACCGCTTCCTTCATTCCCAGGTGCCATCCTCTTACCTGTCAAAGGCCCAGTAGCTTTCCACATTTACAGCTGCCTCCAGGAGTGGAAGAGGAGGTTGATTCCAAATCTCATTTCAGCCACCTATGCAAATAATAGTGTAGCAGAACACCACTGTTCACTTTTTCTTCCTGTTCCTTGACGATTCCCCCATTCTTGGCCCCAACTCTGCCCTACCTCTGCTAAAATGCAGGGCTAAGCTTGTCTGCCCTCTAGGAAAGAAATACCTTTTATTTTTGTTGTTAGGAGGTTTCTGATGATTTAAGCCCTGGTTTTTATGGGCCATTAAAGTTGAGTCGTTCGGATTAGAAAGGAAGGGAACAGCATATTTCTTGAGTACAGGTATGAAGAGTGAACGGGGACTGGACCAGGAGAAGTAGGCTGAGCAATGAGAGAATGGCCGGAGGGGAGTCTTTGAGGCCTGGTGTGGTGTTGAGGAAGAAGGCTATGGGGGTAGAGGCCACTGCCTGGGAAATACTAAGGACATGCACAGACAGAAGAGCAAACATAGGATCTTTGCTGAAATACCCAGCAGTTTCCAGAATCCCAGACACGTATGCCCCAGTCTATTACCACTTACCTTACAAGTGAACACTCCCAGTCCCAGGAGTAGAATTATGCCCTGTGTCTGTTGGAGGTCACCATAGATTGTCCATTAGGATAGCCCTTGGCTGAGCTATAAGCTGCACAAAATCTCACACAACCCTCTTTGTGAATGTTCCACCATGTCCAATGCCCCAGGACACCCAAAACAGGATGCCAGGGCACCTGAAAGGTGGGCATGGTTGTGTTCCTGAAGCCAGCAAGCATGAGAGCCCAGAGATGGGCCATTGGGAAGTCAGAGCCCCACAGGGCAGCAGCAGTGTTTATTAATTGTTGGAGTAGAGACGGTATCGTGACCAGCTTGCCTTCAGAAGCATTACCCAGGTATTTTCCCTTGTGTCACGAGGTTGAAATGAAGCAGTGCCATGTTTTGTGATATAGATGCATGGGGCTTCTCAACCAGTCCCTAATGTTGTCCTTTCTTATTTACCAACACTCCAGAGGGTAGGACACCTGTCTGCCTACCAGTGATGTTGTTCACTCGGTCAGCCATGGGTGTGCATGTGTATATGTGTATTATGATTGAGTGATGCTTTTTGACACCCCCAGGTGATCTACAGTCCTCACTCCCCTTGGAAAGCTTTGCTTTGTAACAAACCCCCATATAAGGAGCTCAGATCAGAGAAATCCAGATAAGGTCAGTTTAATTCATTAAACTGATCTCTTGTGACAACTAAGTGCCAAGCACTGTGCTAATTATCACAGACATATGCAGGGAAACACTGATACCCTTCATCAATTTCAAATGGGAGGAGGCTTCTTCATCCTCAAATATACACTTAATATAAATGTAGCCCTACTTCTTCTGTCCAAATGTTAATTGGTGCATAGAGGTCCTATTGAATATAGTGTAAACCACGCCTGCCCCTCGTCCCCCACTCACCCCAGGCTCTGCTTGCACATAAGCATTTCCTGCTGAGTGCTGGGGGATGGTGTACAGGAGGCCAGCCCAGCTCTATACCTTTCATTGTTAGTTGCTTAAAACAAATGTTTGTGAAATACTACACTGTTGTGCATATTTGTGCTAAAAGTCTTATCTCCTGCTTCAGCTATTCCTTCCTACATTCATTTAATAAATACTGAGTGCCTACTGTGTTCTGGGCACTGGTCTGAGATACTGGGGGAAGTTTGGAAGCATCAGGAAATGTGACCCAGGTACTGCAGTCATCTTGAAAGAGCAGGATTTGATCTCCTGTCAGTCTGACACCAACATCTTGACCTTAGTCCCCGTGCTGCTAGAGCAAGGACCCTGCCACACCTCAACAAACTAGTGTAACCATGATTACCAGGCAGACTTAATCTGATTTGAACAATTTACTTGCCATTTTAAAGAACACCTTGTTATAGAACACTTAAAAATACATATATTAGGGAAAATAATGTAGTAAATCTCCATGCACTCATACCTGCCTATGATGGTTTTCAATGTTCTTTCAGTTTCATCAAACCCTACTACTTCTTAACTATAAAACTTCAAAGCCAATCTCAGCACATCACTTCATCCATAAACATTTTATTATGTACCAAAAAATCCCATTTTTTACACTTAACCACATTCCATTATCGCTCCCAATAAAATTGGCCATAGTTTCTTAGTAATATCTAATGCTCAGTTTGTGCCCAATTTTCACTGATGGTCTCAGAATAAATGTCTTTTTATGGCTGGTTTGTTTATATCATGATCCCAAGGATGACCATGCATTGCATTTGGTTGGTAGACTTTCTACACCTTTTTTAATCTGTAACAGTTCCCCTTCCTCACTTCATCTTTTATTCATGGCACTTATTTGCTGGGTCATTGGAGAAACTGGCTCATTTGGCCTATAGAATTTCCCACAGTCTGGATTTGGCTCTATTACCGGTTGGGTCCAAGTGTGGGTCTGGTATCTGATCACAGACAGTCTTCTCCACGGTAAGAACTCTATTAGGCATTTCCTTCTATAAATAATGTTACACATGATGTATTCAATAAACATTTTAGCAGAGGGTGTGCTGCAATGATAAAGATAATTTGTCTTTCTTAATGTACTTTCACTTGGGCACTAGAGAAACATCATCTTTTATTAGTTTTAACCTTAAAAATATGTAAATAAAAGCAAACTATGTTTATTTCAAATTCCAGCTTCCACTTTAGGCTGGCGGGTGGGACAGGTAGTTGGGCAGCTGAGCAACGCAGGGCCTCCCTAAAACCAGCTGTGCGCCCTCCTTTTCTTATACAGCTTTTTCACTTGGAACTCTACCCTACCTTAGCTCTATGTGGCAAATGTTCATTTTCACTTTATTCCAGATCATGTCCACTTTCTAATCGCCTTCCTGACTCTTCCATTGAAACTTAAAGTGACTCTAATCAAACTCAAGAATAATCTCTAGGAACAAAATCTCATCCTAAGATTCCCACTGCTTATCAGTGGTACCATCTTCTAAAGTCTGAAAACCTTTAAATAAGGTTTCCTTGCCACATCCAGCTGGTCACCACTGCTCCACCAGCCCTTTCTTTGTACATACTGGGAATGTGTGCACCAGAAACGAAGCAAAACAAACAATGACAAAGTTGGGATCTGCCATCCTGTCTGCGTGCATTTGAGAAGACCTTGACCCTGAGAGCTCATGGAGATGAGGGAGAACTCGGAAATCCCAGGCTGCTAATTCACAAGCCCATCATACCCTGAGCATCCAAATGAGGGCCACCTTTTAAAATATTCAGTTATCCACTTAATTCAAGAGACTTAGCTCCAAATGACTTTTAACTATTTGCAAAAGCTGAATTCAATTTCCAAGACAAAGACTTCCTATTGTTGAGATGGATCAGAAGAATGTACTCAGAGTTCTAAAAGTAGTTTCGAAAAAACAGTTCCAAAATATTCAGACTAATTCTTTGGAGAAAATTGTCCCAAAAGGACAATTGTAAATAGCTTATATTCTTCCCTAACATGCTGTGATTCCAGATTTGGTGTATTCATAGATGTTGTCAAAAGTCAGCGATTCTCCAAACCAAAATAAAATGTGAGTAATATTATTGAGTATTAGACTGTCCTAGAGTTAGACAATATTGCCCAGGAAACCACTAGTATTTAAATATAGCCTCACTATTATGCACTATTATGCATAATTTCCACATTGTGATATTATACCTTGAATGGTTTGATCTCAACTATAATTTTTATGTGTATACTTAGATATATTAGGGTAGCTGTATATGCTTGTATGACCACCGCCACAGTCAAGACATAGAACAGTTCCATCACCCAAATATTTCCTGTTTCCCTTTACGGTCTATTCCCTCCCCCCACTGTGCCCTAGGCCAACACTGATCTGTGTTCTGTCCCTCTAGTCTTACTCTTTAAAGAATTTTACATGAATGAAATAATACAGTATCTAGTTTTTTGTGTTTGACTTCTTAGCTTAGTGAAATGCTTTCGACATCCATCTATGCTGTGGCATGTATCGCTCGCTATTTTACTCCTTTCTAGTAGTATTTTACTATAGAGATGAATATTACAGGGTTTTTTTTTTTCATTCACCAGTCATGTGGGTCAATTCCTGTACTTGACTATTAACAATAATGCTGCAATTAGCACATATGTTTCTATAGGGAGATACCTGGAAGTGAGATTGTTGGGTCACAGGTAAATGCATATTTAACTTTATAATATTCTGTCTTACTCTTTTCCAAAGTGCCTCATTTTGCATTCCACCAGCAACAAGAGGGAATTCCATTTATTTCACATCTTCACCAACACTTGGAAATGCCAAGTATGCTTAGTCATTTCAGTGGGTGCAATTGTATCTGACTTTGGATTTCATTTGCTTTTCTCTGATACCTAGTACTGCTGAGACTTGTTCATGTACTTGCTAGCCATTCATGTATCTTTTGTTGTGAAATGTCCACAAATCTTTTGACCATTTTTAGTGGGATTTATTTTATTTCTAAGAAATTAATAACTATAAGCTATTTATTATAGTTATATTCATTATTTATTATATATGTATTTATATTTATGCATTATATAACTATTATATACCATTTATAAATATATAAATGTTACATAAATATAAATACAAAATATAATAAATAATGAATATAATATATATTAAATGTGTAAGATATATTATAATAAATAATATAAATATCACATAAACATACATATAATAAATAATTAGTATAAATCTATAAATTTATGAAAAAGGAATAAAATGTAAATGTATATGTAATACATAAATGCAGATACATTTCTTTGTATTTTCTGGGTATAGCCCTTTGCCAGATTTATGGTTTACTTTCACCGCTGACTGTCTTCCCGACCACCAGCCACACTCCCGACTTCACCGCAGCCTGGCACGGACAGCCGTGTGCACCACCAAACGGGAAGGCATGTGCAGTGCTAGGCGTAGGGATCCACAATTACTCTCCCAGTGGTTTGCTCTGACTGACATCAGGTTAAGACCTAACAACTTGCAGTTTCACTTCAAATCATTTGGACGGCCAGATTTAACTGAGGTTAGAAGCACAAGTAAAACAATCCATTGCACGCTTTGCTTTGGTTTTGCCGTAAAACGTTTCTTCTATTTATGGGGACGGATATACCCTGAGGACAGTGAAAGCCGAACTTTGAGCTCCCTAATGCCCATGGGCCAACTTCCAGGTATTGGTAAGAACCCCACAGTATGTTTATATATTTATTCTAAATAAATATAAGGTATATACGTCATTTTTATCTACAGTTACACATTCTTATTTTAAAGAAGACCCTCCCAAATGATATATTTCAAGCTCTACAAAGAATGGAGGGGTAAGTTGACTTGTTATTTAGATGATTTAGAAGCTCAGTTACAAAGACAACTGCCTTCGAATGAGAGAGTAAGGGTGGATAGGTGGGTGCATGTGCGTGTGGCAGGGTGTGTAATAGTGTGTAAAGGGCTGTACATGCAAACTGCTTTTCATAGCACCTGCATCATTTTCTAGTCCACCAGAAATATATGACAGCTTTAATTTTTCCATGCTCTTCAACTTTATTCATGCACACTTGACTTAATAATATCTAAACTTAATCAGTTTACTACATTTCCCCAAAATAATTCAAGAATCAAAATAGATCACCTTAAACAGATAAACCATTGCTTTCTTACATGTTATGGTTGGACCATACTTTTCTGTCACCTTGTTTTCAGAACCTCCAGAATCAGAATTTGCTGTTTTTACAATAGTTGAATTATGTTTCAGTTCTGTTCATGTTTGCCTATTACTTTGATTTTTTTTTTTTCATTTTTCTCCTGGAATCATTTTCTTTCCCCATTGGTAGTTCTTTCACCAAGAGTCTGAGAGTAGTAGAGTCCCTTCCTTCCTTCTTTCCTTTCTGCCCGCCTACCTTGCTTTCTCCCCACTGCCGCCTTTTTTGGTATAAAAATAAATGTATTATATGCTCATTCATAAATGATAGTATAGGGAAGCACAGAAATTTACAATCATAGCTATTTTTTAACTTAGATTGCCTCCAAAACCCTTTGGATATAAAGGAACTTAGTATCTTACTCATGTTCTTAGTAGGACATCCTTCATTGTCCTCCTCACTTGTGGCCTCCCTGTTTCTTCTGGCCTTTTCCATTGACTAACCATTCAACTACATGATAGATAAAGCTGTTCTCAAGTCTCCGCACCCCAGTGGCTGGTCGACCTGGGACCACTTCTCTACGGGGACTCCTTTGGGGGAATCTCGTCTCCATTCAGGTGCCACTGACAGATGGGTCAGCTGTTCTCTCAGTGTCGCCCCAAACCTTGAGAGTCAGCCAACCGAGAACCCGCCCTGAATCTCCCAGAGAATTTCCAACCTTGAGTCTGTTTGTCTGACCTAACCTGAGTTCCATAGAAGAAATGATTTTTCATGAGAGGGTGACCAGAGACGCTTCTGGATTTTTAGAGACTTTCCTAGAAAGGTTCTGCTTTTTGCCTGGTACCTGTCTTCCAGAAGAAATTGAAGTCTTTCCCCAGGAGAGTTACAGAGTTATCAAGTTCACCAACAAGACTGTATAACTTTTGAAAAGAAAGATTGATTTACCATAATCTTTTCTAAGCTTAAAATTGGCATCCTAGTTGATGCTTTATTTAAACAAGGATATCAAGGTTCAGAGGACGAGGATACGGAGAATGGCAATGCCTGGAATAGTCTTTTAAAAAGCCCACATTCTCATAGAAAATGATGATTCTGTTTTGCGCCTACAACCATAACCCAATCTGTTAGGCAAATATAATTGAAAAGTTAGAATTTTTCCCTAAGAAAATTCAAGCTAAAAAACAAAACAAAACAAACTATTTTAGAGCATAGCTATTAAATCTAAAACGCAAAACTTCCAACTAAAAAAAGAAAATCGTGGTTACTTAAATCTCAATAATTATAACAAATTGTTAACTCATCTTCAAATTCCTTTTTTTAAAAAATCAGTTTGGTCAAGTTTGTCTCTTTTCTCCTGAAATGTTTGACTCTTGACTCTTATCCTCAAATTCCTTTTTTTAAAAATCAGTTTGGTCAAATTTATCTGTTTTGTCCTGAAATGTTTCTATTGTACACAAACAAATACACTTTATGGTCAGCTGAAAAATGTGAAAGAAGACTCAGGTTTCTCTGCTTTGTTAGAAATGTGGATTTGATGTCATAGGGAAACCCCACTGAGGAAGATTATATGAGAAGGATGTGGAGTCCGGCCTTGCATTTTTGCAGGGGGGTGTGAAGATACTCTCTATCTGAAGTCATGCCCACACAGCCCCCTGTCCCTCACATCTCTTTGGTCACGCCAAGGCTGTTACCCAAATGCCAGCACGTTCCTGCCTCCTTGCTCCTATCTCACAGGCAACTTCTGGTGATGAGCAGAAGGTTCGGACTTGCTGTCTTCTGTGTGTACCTCCCCGGACTTCCTTTAGCATCAAACCGGTCCTCGCTATCTTTCCTTTCACTGGACAGTTCCTCCATTTCCATAGGCTCCTTCTCAGTCAGCTTCCGCTGAGTGATGAATGAACCACTCCCAGCATTTTCCCACATGGGCATTGTGTCCTGGAAGAGGTTTTCCCACGCTTAGGAAGTACACTAGAAAAGGATGTCTACTCTTCCAGCCTGGCAGCTGTGGTGTGAGAATGCGATGCTTATAGTTGCTATAGACATAACAAGAGGATGTCTCGGGGCCTAGAAGGGAGAACCCACTCTAGAAGTCAGCATGGTGGAAAAGAAAGGTGGAGGTGTGGGGACTTTGGTGCTGTCCAGGTGCTGTGGGTCAGCCAGCCTTGAGGTTGGTAGACTCATCTTGGAGCAGCGCGCTCCCTGTACCGTTTGAACTGGCTCTGGTTTAGCTGGTGTTCTATCACCTACAGAGCCTGCAGCATTTGTGCTTTGTAGTCACTCAGCAGGCCAGTGCTTTCTTTTGAAGGCAGACCTCAGGACTACCAGGATGGGGGCATCCTGCCTAGAGGGTCCTGCTTCCCCTTTCACTGTTCTGGGAGGGGACAGGGGCTCAGGCTGAAATCTAGTAAGGCCTCCTTTTGCTTTGTTTGTAAGGCAGAAAGATAAGTTGACAGATGATCTATATAAGGAGGCAATTATCTTAATTTTTTTTAAACCTAAAACCAAGGTCTTGAGGTAATTTGTGTCTGGTTTTTCTCTCCTCTGCACACGTGGTGCCGAATGTAGTGGAACACGAACTTCCTTTCTTAGGAACAATGGCTTGATAATTCACTCATCCCCAACCTAGGACGACCCTTGTGTAGGGGCTCAGGAAGTGCAGGTCACATCTGGACATGTTCTGAAGAATCTGGACCATCGTGGGCCTTGGGTAGAAGCCCCAGCTTCTATCGGTGGGGCTGGTCTCAAGAGGTCAGGCCTGGGGTGCACAGGGTCTGTCACAGAGCCAGAGAGGGGGCTGAGATTGGAATGTGTGTCTACACCATTGGGAAGTCGGTCTCCACGGGGTTGTCCAGTTATTTTTTAAAACCTCTCAGTAAAATACACACTGATGGAACAAAGTTGTTTTATTTTTATGACCAGTAAGTTTAATGTCAATCTCCTCCTTCCCAGGAAGATTAACTCCTGAAATTATTGCAGGAATACGGTGATTCTCCGTTACCTCCTATTCTCTGTTCCCCAAAACGCAATGATTATATGGGCGCCACAGCAGGCTCTACTGACTTAAGGGGAGAAGCCAAAGCCCTTGCTGCCCAGATGGTTCCTGGACCAGTGACCTGTCTCAGGCTGTAGGAAATGTCAACTTCCATGCACTGAGACCAGGGGGCCCAACTCTGCAGCTGACCCTGGCTGTCTCCTACAGGTGGCAGGAGCCCAGGCATGGTGTGCACGCCTCCTTTGCCTCCGTCCATAACTCTGGTTTTATATTACAAGAGAGTGAGAAGAATGCAGCTGAGTAACCATGTACATCCTTACTGGATAAGAGCCCTAGAACATGGGGAGATTTCACCTCCCAACCTCCATCTGCCCTATGCAAAGCTTTCCAGACACACTGCCCCTCAGGGGACACTCAGCTTGACACAGCACAAGTGGAATATTAGTTAGCAGCAACCAAAGCCTGTATCCCCATCACTCTTGTTGGACTCATTAAGGGGAATAACTATCCTTGAAAGCAATTTGTTTCTAAAAGTCCTAAGACTCAAACTGCTCTTACTCAGTAACAGCATAATTGGAACAACCACCCGAACATGTGTGCCCAATTCCACAGGGCATATTAATATTGGTTACCACAAATCCCACGGTGCTAGAGTTTTGGTTTTATCAGTTAGAAGAATGTTGGTGTTCAACTGAATAATGTCATCTTTGGGAAAAGTAGGCCATGCTCATTTTTATGAAATATTATCTATTGGTAGGGAATGCTGGTCTCACAAACAGTTTCTTACCAAGCTACTCAAGAACAGGATATGATCAACAAATTGAATGACTTTCTCTTTAACACAGAGTCATCTGTCTGCTCCTGTAAAAATGGCATTCCATTTTTCCTGGCGTAATGGCTTCCTCTTTAGATGAAATGAACCTTTTGTATTTATGAAAAATGTGTATTATTTTGGCTGCTGGCTGAGATAACTTCACAACGCTCTGAATTCAGATATTTTTAGAGTGTATGTGAAACAGTGGCTAGTAATTAACAAGCCATCGATTGGTCCAGGCTCATCTAATCATAGGCTGCATAATAAATCATAAGGTGTTTTGCAATTAGGAAAATCCATATGGAATAACACAGTACTATTATCTTAGTAACCTTAACCAGTGTGAATTATAACATCACAGAATAATTGCTACAGAGCAGACGTACTGTGTAGAACCACTCTCCATTCATCACTGGCAACGAACCTCTTGTTTTGGGGGACTTAGTTGTACTGGCTAAAGGTCACTGCTGAAATGCTCAGCTGATATCCCTAAAATGCTTGTTTGTCCTCCAGGGATTTTCCATATCATCTTTCTGTTTTAAATGCCAGCAGAGCCTTTCCTCTCCTTCTCTCCACAGGTCATGTGATTAAAAACTGTGTTATTTCAAGGGTGCCAGCCAGCATTATGGCCCTTACAGAGTTTTCAACATTCCTGTTAACAACCCCTAATAAATGACCAGCTGGGAAGTAAAATCAAACCAGCTGAGGACAATACTGGCATGAAAAGGCTTCCTGAGAAGGTATGAGAGTGGATATACTTTTTATTAAAAGAGTGCCCCGTTTATGCTTAAAATACAGAGAATGTTTTTATTTACATTCCCAATCTATTTCATAGAAAACATACAGAAAAAATTGTGTTACTCTTTTGATTTTCACTTATATTGCTCCTAAAAGACAAGACACTGGAAACAACTTTTATCTTGGATGACTACTTAGTTATTAGGATTTTTTCTAATGTTCGATTTGTATCTGTTGTAGAGATGGAAGGGAAGTCCAGGTCATTTAATCCAATGGTCATTTGTGAGATGAGGGAACTGAGGAGAAGACAGGCGAATGATGACATTTAGAACATGCTGCCTCAAAATATTCTGCTTTGGTGCATTGAGCTGAAGGCACTTGAAGGGCAGCAGATATAGAGAGAGAGGCTTTGTTGGAACTCCCCTCACCTGCCTAAACAAAAATCCTCCAAAAGGAATTCAGGTGACATAGGTCCCCACCAGGGAGTTTCGCCAACCAGGAAGGTTGACTCTTGTCACAGGAGAGAGGACGTGAAGTCAGCACCACGCGCAGACAGACTGTCATCATACACTCTGTCCTTCTAAGGCCCAATTATCTTTCCTAAGAGTCTGCAGAGCCCTTCACCCCTTTTCCCCTGTTAAGATGATATATGAGGTCTCAAATCTCATTGCACTTTGGGGTGTTGAATTTTTTTTTAAGTGATGCCCTAGTGCATGTAATATTAAAAATAAATCCACTCGTGTAACATTTCTCCTGTTAATCTGCTTGTCGTCAGTTTAGGTTTAATGGTATAGACTCAAGGAGGGTAGAGGGAACTCTTTCTTCCCCTACATAGCTTCCCAAGTTTATTGGTACTGGCACTACAGAGCTGAGATTCAAATGTAATGTGTGGATGATACCCAAACTCAAATTACCTGTAGCTGATTCTAAATGATCTCAGCCTGTAGCAGATCTGGGACTTTTCTCAAAGGCGCCTCTCAGTTGTGAAGCAAGATGGGTAAGTCTGCTAGTCATATCAATGATGTACTCTCTTATTCATCAAGAATTACTTTATAAATATCACTAATAGGTTGTCACATTTCAATTACTGAAAAGGAAGGAAAGCAATATAATTCCAAATAACATCTTTCACAATCCAATGTTGTTTTCATGATGGAGTGAGGGAATATATATGAAAGCACTTAATAATGTGCTCTATACATCTCTATGTATAGTTCCAGTGACTTAAACCATGTGTCATTTTATGATGATGATTATCTTTGGACTAGAGATTGATCCATTTACTGTTTTTGTGTTCTTATTCTGATGTGGCAGCTTATAATTGAGTGTATTAATATTTGCAAAATTCTGTTTGTTCCCTAAAACAAATCTAGGAGAACGATTTGACTGTCATTCCCAACCTCTGCATATGATTTGTTATGTCAGATGCATTTCCTATAATTCATGAATAATTCAGCAACATGAAAACACCTCTTTATGCAAATAACAAAGATGTTCCAAACACGTGTGGCCCATATCGAAAAACAGTTTCACACCTATTATCTAATTTTTGAGGTAAGTATTTTCATCCCAAGATGACTAATAATGTACTACGATCAAGGGAACTGGAGATAGCACAGATATTTCTTGTCAGAATTAGAATCGACGTCTGCTTTTCTGGTTCATTGTTTCTTATTCTTCAATAAGTTGGTCACAGTTTCTTTTTCCTACTGAGACCAGAGAGAGACCCACTAAATGCAGCCACCTGGAAACATATATGTGGAAGACTTATAGTGTTCCTAAATTAAGAATTTTGGTAAATTTGGTAGCTTCAAATCTTGCATACATTGTATTTACCACTCAGGTGTGAAATTATAACTATATTAATATAATACATGAGGCCTGTCCAGAAAATATCCAGCCACATACTATGAAAAATAGAAGAAGATACAAGATATAAGAAACATTGTACATAGGACAATGATGCCCCAGTCCCCTTCAAGAAGACACCTTGGGATCTAACCTAGTGCTCCCAATCACCCTCGTCTGCCCCCATCATACTTTCCTGAATCTGACCAATGGTCTGAAATATCTTTCCTTTCAAAGGTGATTTTAGTTTTGGGAAAAGTAAGAAGTCACAGGGCACCAAATATGGGCTGAGGCACCTGGGTGATTTGATGTTTCACCAAAAACTCTGCACAAGACGTGATGCATGAGCAAGGGTGTTGTCGTGATGAAGCTGCCAATCACCCGTTGTCCATAGCTGCAACCTCCTAATCCTCCAAATAATTTCTGTGGAGGAGTGTTCCAGCTTAACACAAAATTTGATGCAGATTCATTGCTCTACTCGCTCAGTCATTTTTAATGCAATGGCCACACAGTACACATGCTCATTCAATGGTGCCTGCCACCCCCACTGACTAGTACAGTGAAGTCGTCATTGTTCACTCATGCGTGTTCCAGTCTACTCTCTTCTACTACCAGGTTACATCAATGCCCTACAAACCATTCTCATTATACTAACAATGGTTGGACTTTTTCCGGACAGAACTTATAAAACTATACTAAAAAGCTGGACTATCTGTGTAATTTTTTAGCTCACTAAGGGAACAGGTATTAAGAATTTGTGCCAGCACAGGGAAGGATACCAGAATGACCAAACACACAGTTTTTAACTACTAGACATTTGGAATCAGGGTAGACTGGATGCTTCTTGGCTGGGGGAAGCAACCCTAACTTACCATCAAGTCATGAGTCTACATTCCTATTAATAAAAGTACTTACGAACTGAATTATTCCTTTAAGTGAGTAAAAACAAGTTTTATTCTTTTTTTACAGGTTAAGATATGAGAAGTTGAAGACTCTTATGGGCATGATATAGGAGGTTAGTACTACTGCTTTGTTTCTATCTACTCTGGGGTGCATTCTCCATTGTTTCATATGTATGATCCCATTTAATAGTAATGGGAGTCACACTTGGGTCTTGAAAAGACAATTTTCCCCTCTAGAATTTGCGCCGAAAATTCCCAAGGGAATAATATTTCTTACAACGAAGTCACTGTCCTATCAGGACCCGACAACTTGCTCTGCACAGTAATTAAGTAAACACAACAGGCAAATGCAGATTTCAAGACTCTGGGTTTTATGGTTACAGATGTTCTTCTCAGCATAGTCTGTTCAGTAGTTCCTCAGGTCATAAATGTTTAATTTTTAATCTGCTTTTTATCGGTTTTGTGTAAGGCAAACTGCTGGTATACCCAAGGAATTTTTACTAATGCATTTTATGTGTGGGAAGTTGGTGACAATAAAAGCTTTAATGAAATAAAATAAGGCCTGTTCCCTTAAGAAAATGAACATTATTATAGCTCAAAACACAGGTGAGTGTTCTTTGCACAGGACATGGACTCTGTGGATCTCATTTACAATATTGTTTGTGAGTGACAGTCTATTTGCAGACTTAATTCGATCCTGGGAAGTCACATGACTTACAGGTGTATTACTGAGGTCACACTGAGTTACATCATCTATTTGCACTGGAAATGTCCTTTGAAATGATTCAGGGACTCAAAACAATAGTCATTTCAGACTATATTTATCTTTTATGACTCCAACAGCTGCCCGCTTTTCAGAAGACCTTGTGATAAAGACAGTATGTGCTAATGAAAGGTGAATCGTTGTTATGGCACCACAATAACAAGGGCTGGCAAAACTACCAGTGCATCACATGTTTTCTTATTTATTAGTAGCTATAAACCTGAATTTTAGTTGCCCTGAAAACAAAACAATCATTGTAATATACTCTGGGTGAGAAGCTTTGAGGTGAAATCCACTGTTGGGTATTGAACATACAACATAGCACAGAGTCTGACCATCTTAAAATGAATACTGTATCCTCTATTAAACTTGATATATCCAAAACCTTTTCTCAGTTTTTCCTTTTGGTATGACTGTCCGGTGCACCAACAAGTACAGTAGATTAACCATTACTTTTTGGCAAAGCAGACTTATTGAAACAGAAAAGGGACAGCAAGTTCTTCGATCAAAGACACTTGTAGCAAAGAAGTGAATGAGCATTAACTGCGACCAAGACAGAGAAAAGTCAGCCCCACCCAACAAGCTATGGTCAGTCTGTGTACTATAGTCAACCCCAGCACCTAATTATGTGTGAGTCCAGGACAGAGCCTCCCTAAGACCCTCATTGTGGCTGCCATTGCTCCTGACTGTGTCTTCCTATCTATTCCAGAATTGCCTCTGGAATATTAAACCAAATAAACCAACAAAATCCCATTTTTCCCTAAAACAAAAACATCACCCTCTCAAATTCCACAACTGAAGTAAATTTCTACCATGTTTTGCCATGGCCTGTTGACTCTGCCCTATCTATCAAGCTAATTTAGGCACAGGCATGGGCTCCCTTTGCTCCTGGCACTCACTCGGAGTTTCGTATACCTTCAGCGAATTAAAAATGTGGTCTCTTCTCTGTGGAGTCCTTGAAGGACTGTGCCTTTCTCTCTGCTCAGTGTTCACAGTGGAGTTTGTCATTTTAAACTGACTAGCTGGTAGAAATTTTAAAGACGCTATAAATAATAATACTTGACAGTTATGTTATGGCACTTTATCAACTTACAGTTTACAAATAATTCTTACAACTTTAGGAGATAGGACTGAGATTTGAAAGATCTGTATTTGAATTCTAGCTTGTCAATAGTTGGACAAGTCAGCTAAATTTGCTGAATCTCTTCCTATGCCCATCTCCATGGTAACGATGTGACGGTGCTCAGAATGGAGGTGGAGCTCAGAGAAAGTATAACCTGATATTGAATCTACTACTCCATGTAGGAAAAATAGGAGATTTTACCACTGACTTAAAAAGACAACAAAAGTAGTAAGTTTGGGACATAGACCATGGCTCAGCTGTATTAGTGCCCGGACCCTGGGGAGTCCCAAGCCAAGTTCAGGAAGCCTGCCAGGTCAAACCTATTTTTATAATTATTCTAAGACTTTTTGTCTTTTTACTCTCATTCTCTTATGACTGTAGAGGGTATTGCAGAGGTCATGTGATATATGCTATTGTAACAGGTTGAACACATTAGCAGATATGAAAACCCAGCTGCCTTGGGTTAAGCCAGACATGAAAGAGAATTGCTGTTTCCTACAAAACATGAAATAATAGCATCCTCCTCACTAATGTTTTGTGGGAAACAGCTATTGTTCATGAAAATGCTTATAATATTAACATGGAATGTGTTCATTATTCTGATTTTTAAAATAAGATAATAAATAACTATCTTTAATTTTTCACAGCTGAAATTTCTCTTTTGGTAAATTTCAATAAGCATAAGCCACATAAACAAGAGCTCTCAGAAAACTGTATAAGTTTTGAGAATGTAGAGGGGTCCTAAGACTAAAACATTCAAGAACCGCTGGATTTGAGCAGTATTACGCACACTTTAATGGGTAAATAAGTGGTCTAGGGCCTGTTAAATGCTAGTTCTGGACCAGCAGGGCCAGGTGAGGACAGAGAATAAACATTTCAAGTGCGCAGCACAAACACACCTCAGGGATACCAATGCTTCTCTTTCACAATTTGACTAAAACAGTCTTATGCCTTTGGTCCAGCAAATTTTCCCAGACTTGGTAAAGATAGAGGGTCTCTTCTGGTCTTGGTTATCATAACTGTCGCTATTGGCTTCCAGAGCTGGATGTTAGAGCCTGGGATACGCGGAGAGTTAATTCGCATCATAGCCTGTGGGCTGAGCCGAGGTCTACAAACATTCTCGAGGGTCCCGCAGTGGTCTTGTGCACCAGGGCACTGAGTGAGCCCTTGGGTGGGGGTGAGGCGTGAAGACCAAGTCGGAAAAGACAAGTCGGTTTCAGGATTGGGGAGCCCTGATTATCCTGGTTTTTTGAGAGATGGACATATTGCAGCATGGGGGAATTTTTAGTTTGGACATCGGTCCCTTCTATTCTCATTTCTTTTGTTGACTTCGCAATATTCCTGCTTATTGTTGTTCCTCACAAGACAGTGTTTATTATAGAGTATTAGTGTTTCCCCATTTATTTTGGTTTATTCCTCAACTAAAAATTATGTCAGATCATTATAAATACAGGCATGCTCCTTCTTCAAAATTCATGAACACCTTAAGAGAATTGGTTTACAGCAAGGTGGGCCTCCAGGTCTCACCCACTAAGTAGGTCAACATGAAAGATGTTCAGGTACCAAAAGGGCACCTCCTAACCTCTCAGGCAGTGCTGAGAAGGTGGGGGAAATGGAGGCTTGTCGTCCCAAGGGAAGGGGGGTATGAGGGTTGGAAGAGAGACACCAAACTCACATTACTCCCATGTACTAGCTACTTCACGAACATGTGATGTTTGCAGCAAGCTCTTCATCAGCTGACGGTCCCAAGTCAGATTCTCGAGAACCGGATGTGGGTGGTGGCAGGGCTAGGAACTGGTCTCAGTGTCTGCACTAACACACAGGCAACTGTGAGGATACTGGTCAGCCTCTCCAAGTAAGTACAGATACAAAATAGGTGAAGGGAGGGAGCTGTCACTTGAACACAGCGAGTTTATTTAGTGGGAAAATATTTTGCTCCTTGTGGAATTAATCTCTCTATGGACAGATGCAGAGTATTGCTCCCCAGGAAGTGCCTTATTTCCTGTTCTCTCATTGTAAATATTCCTTTTGTGTGCTTCTAAAAATGGCTTGTTTTAAACAAGACCCATATTTGGAGAAAGTGCTACCCTTGGAGTTAGTTTTCTATTTCATTGACTGAGTTTGGGGGAGCAGTGGCATATCCGTCAGTCTGCAGGAACAAGATTTCATCACTGCAAGCCCCACCATTCACGCTGCTCTTTATCATGAATATACCTCAGGTAACGCATTGCAATGCAGGGGTTTTCAAGACTCAGTGCAGTGGATGCCCCTTACAGCAAATCTGTGGTAGATAGAAACATTTCTAGGTGACTGAGTAAACTTAGTACTCACTCTTTTAAATTTCTACTAATTTCTGGTACAAATCTTTTTGAGAGTATTTTGGAGAGTAAAGGAAAGAACCTGATTTAACTAAACACCTTTGTGATAACTCATATTTATTAAATTTAAAATAGAAAGAGGGACCATGAACTTGGGAAGTGTCCAGATATTAACCCCCTCCCCAAAAGGAACAGCCTCTGAACTAAGAAAAGATAGTGAGTGTACATGCTTTATGGGTAGAACATTAGGCTGGATATTGAAAAAACTAAAACAAATGGGAACCCAGACAAACCCTTATAAGAAGCAATTGTTTAGACGTTAGCAGATAGATTGCAGGAGGAGATGGGTTTCGGTGACCTCCACCTGTGGGTCACTGAGTGGTTACATATTGGACAGCCTTTGGCTCAGAGTCAGAGACCTGGATTTTAACAAGAGCCCTGACTCTAGGTGGCAGTTAGATCCTGAGCAAGTAACTTAAACCTCTTTTCATCTGTCAAAGTAGTGGGACATTCCACCTCTCAAAGGGGAGGATAGGATTAAAAGATTTTTAAACTTTCTTTCTACTCAAATGCTATATTTATTTTTGGTAGTCATGACTGCAAATCACAGGTTCTGTCATTTCCTAGACTATCACTCCTTCCCCCTTGGTTCATTGTCCAGAAATGCCCCCAAATCACTGTACCTTAGAACTTGTGCAAAACATCCACAAACATCTGGGATGGTATGTAAGCACACCCATTACCAGCAAGAAAATTTTATTACTGGACCATCTTGAGTACACATAGCATTGAAGGCACAATGCTAAGTTGCTCTTTATCTTCCCTATTCAGTTACCCATTTGTCCACTTAGAAATCACTTCACGTGGACATCCAGGAGTCCTTCTTTCATCCCATGGTCTGTTAAAACCTATCTCTACATCTCTGATTTCCCAGCATCCTGACTTCATGCTACATAAGCAATACCAGGTACTGTAAACACCAACCTTGCACATCCCTGAAGACTTTGGGTTCTTCAGAATTCCACACTCTGAAAGAGGCTGAAAGGAAGGAAAGGAAGGAGGAAAGGAGGGAGGAAGGGAGTGATAAAGGAAGTGGATGAAGGAAGAGAGTCCCATCCTCTCGGCTGTTTGAACACGAGCTTTTCCTAACATTTGGGTTTTCATAACTTAGACCTGAAGTCAGCTAAGTAACTCGGTTCAACCATAAGTGTAATCTATTCCCCAGGTCTGGTAGGTGAGACCTTTGACCATGATTCTAGTTTTCTATGAAGAATATTCATGGTCTGGCCTCCCACTATTAGATTTTATAGATTTTATTTACCATTTTTTAGAGAGAAGGGAAGGGAGAGAGAAAGAGAGAAACACTGATGTGCAAAAGAAACATTGACTGGCTGCCTCTCACATGCCCCCAGCCACCCCTAGCTAGGGACATGACCTGCAATCTAGGTACGTATCCTGACCGGAAACTGAACTGGCGACCTTTCAGTTCACAGTCTGGCACTCCACCCACTGAACCACACCAGCCAGGGCCGATTATTAGATTTTAGAAAGTCTGTGAACCTTTACTCTTAATGGATGTGTGGACGTATTCTTCCTTCTCCTGTGTCCACATTAGTATTGTTCATTTTAGGATGGTCATCCTTTTGAAGATGGCCAAAAAAAAGACTCTTTATCCTTCTTTGGCATAAGAGTCCCCCTTATATTTTGAGTGCCCATTACTCCATATCTACTAGAGAATTTTTAAAAGAGTCGATAGTACCCTTGTCTTGAAGTTTTATCTTAGTTCCCACCCATAGGGCCACTTCTCTATAAACCCATTCTGACTGCCTTAATCTATAATCATATAGTCTTAACTGGTCTTTCTGCCTTGAATTTACCCTTCAATTCTCATTCTGACCACACTGCCACAGAAGGAGCCTTAGCCTTCTGTCAAAAGTCAACTCAGTTCGTTTGACTATTTTGTTGTTTCTGTCCTAGCATGGCCTTCTCTGGCCCCCACGGCCACATGCATTGGGACCCCTGACCCCACTCCTCACCCTTTAGAAGGTAGCTATCCCTCCTTCGTACTTCCAAGCATTTGCGAACTCACATATGGTTTGATTTCTCCTGTTGCAAATATGTATGCAGTTAGATCAATATTTAATTAACATTTATATCCTCCAAAATACATAGCGCGTTGTTAGTTTTAAACAAACATTTATGGAATTCATATAAATTACATCAGGAGACTATGACAGCATCTTCAACATTATAGATTCTATGTTTTCAAAAGTGTGAACAATGTAGTCGTCCCTCTTCCCACCCAAACTCTTATCACTCCCAGGCAATGCTGTCAGCAGGGTCAGGACAGCGGCAGGTTAGAAAGAGGGATTGGCGCTAGAGTTCTAGTCTCCCGTCTGTCACTAACAGGCCATGTCATCATAGACTAGCTTTGTGTGCATCTATAAAATTAGAGATTGGCCTAGCTCTGCGGTTTCTGAGCATAGTCCCAGACGGAGTACTGGTGCTCATCCTGCGGCCTGGGGCCAGCGAGCAGGTGCAGCCAGCCTCTACCTTCACCGCCTGCAAAACAGCCCCCATTGCTGAACCACATGCATGGTCTCATGACAGTCCCTTTTAGAAAGAGGTTTGTACTGGAGACTCAAATGTTTGAAAACAGTGGCCTGTGTGACCCCTCAATTCCCCCCAGCTCCTAGTGTTTACGTGACAGTTAGAATGGCACTTTGCTGCCAGAGTAGAGGGGTCCTGATCAGGAACCTTGGAGGAGCGTGGTTTGGGCCCACTTCACACAAGGGCAGAGCAAGTCGGAGAGAGAGAACACTACTACACAGTGGATGGGACTCCCCCAGGGCTGGGGCAGGGCTCTTCCGAGCAGGGGGATGTACTGGCTCCACCTGGTGGTATCAATCCACTGGGAGGCTGCCCAGGACAAAGCCCATTACAAACCAAAGAGAATGCAGGGTTCAAAGTCCTCAGACACATGAAAGGGTACTCAACATCTCCAGTCATCAGGGAAATGCAAATCAAAGCCTCAGGCCTATTACTGTGGCCACTGCCAAAAACACAAAGGAACAAGTGCTGACAAGAAAGTGGCAAATTTGGAACCCTCGTGCATTATTGGTGGGAATGTAAAATGGTGCAGCCACTATGGGAAAATGGTGCAGTTCCTTCTGTAATTAAAAATAGAACTAGCATATAATCCAACAATTCCCCTTAAGGGGATATACCCCCAAAAAGTTAAAGCAGGATTTCAAAAAAATGTTTGTACACCCATTTTGTAACAGCATCATTCACAACAATCAAGGGGGAGAACAGCCCAAATGATCATCAAAGATGAATGGATAAACCAATGTAGTCTGTTTACACAATGGAGTATTATTCAGCCATAAAAAGGAAGAAAATTCTGACACGTGTTACAGCATGGGTAAACCTTGAGGACATTATGCTGAGTGAAAAAAGCCAATCACAGATGGACAAATTCTGTATGATCCCACTGTATGAGTTACCTAGTGTGGTCAAATCCATGCAGACAGGAAGTATTAGTATGGTGGGTACCATACTAATGGCAGCGCTGAGGGACGGGGAGTGGGCTGTTATTGTTTAATGAGGACAGAGTTTCAGCTGAGGTGATGAAAAGTTCCAAACATGGCTGGTGATGGTGGCAACACAACATTGTGACTGTATGTCACTGAATTGTACACTTAAAAATTGTAAAGATAAGTAAATTTTCCCACAATAAAAGAAATTCCTCTAAATATCCTTTTTTTTTCT